>JARGYO010004367.1:0-44094 GCA_029206835.1 Rana muscosa | reverse complement strand
TCTTGTACGGCAGGTACAGAAGAATCAATAGGCAGCTCAGGCAAGAAAGAAGGATGGTATCCATAATTGGCGAAAAAAGGTGACTGTTTGGTTTGCCGAATGGGTGGAATTATTGTATGAAAATTCCGCGAGTGGGAGAAGTGATAGCCAGTCATCCTGTGCAAAAGAAGAAAAGCATCGTAGGTACTGTTCAAGGGTTTGATTGACCCTTTCAGTCTGTCCATTAGTTTGTGGGTGATAAGCTGTGGAGAGGCGGAGTTCAATGTTCAAAGTTTCACATAAGGCCTTCCAAAATCTAGAAGTGAACTGCACCCCTCGATCAGAAACTATGCCTGTCAGGGATGTCATGCAACCTTACAATCTCCTTGATAAAAGTTGAGGCAGTCCTCCGGGGCAGAAGGAGTTCCTTGCAGAGGTACAAAGTGGGCCATTTTGGTCAAACGATCAACCACAACGAAAATGGTAGTAAAGTCTTCAGATGGGGGAAGTTCTACTATAAAATCCATGGAGATCATGCTCCATGGTTTCTCAGGTAAAGGAAGGGGCTCAAGTAGACCCCAAGTTCTGGCTCTGTCTGTCTTATTCCGAAGGCATGAAATACAAGATCTTACATATTTCTTGCAGTCGTTCATCAAGTTTGGGCCACTAGAATGTACGGGAGATCAAATTACCCGTCTTGTGAATCCCAAAGTTGACCCGCTCTTGTAACTTCTGCACAATATTTGAGAGCGCAGAAATAGTTTGGTAAATGTCCTTCGGTGGAGAGGCCTCCCTTCCAGACTCATCTCTGGCTGACTGGTACTGTCACGTACCTGGTAGGAGTCTGGAATGACGAGGTCGGCCTCCCTTGTATCTCCAACCCATGCCCCACTGAGGATGGGACAGACCTAGGGTGAGGAGTTACACGAGAGCCTGTAGTTGCGTGCAGAACTTGTCAGCTGAGTTGCAGACGTGGAGATGCAGGCAGAGCATCTGGTAAGGAACTGGACTCAGGAAAGCTGGTAGGATGGACAGCTAGCACAGGCACTGGAGACAGCGTTAAGCCAAGCAGGAGGCTGGTGCAGGATCACAAGGGTGCGCGGGTTCGGTAGCAGACGGGCAGCGAGGTACTGGAAAAGGCCCCAAAAATCTTGGGCCAAGCTTCCTCGAGGGGCAACTTAGTTTCAAGTTCGCTGTGGAAAGCCAGACCTTATCTCCAGGTTCAAGATTCAAATTGCTCTTCTCTTCTTGTCGAAGAACTTTTTATTATCTGCCTGGGTCTTGGAGATTGTATCCTGCAGTAATTGTTAGTTGGAGTTAAGGGAAGTTCAACCTGTCTTGTACGGCAGGTACAGGAAGAATCAATAGGCAGCTCAGGCAAGAAAGAAGGATGGTATCCATAATTGGCGAAAAAAGGTGACTGTTTGGTTGCGAATGGGTGGAATTATTGTATGAAAATTCCGCGAGTGGGAGAAGTGATAGCCAGTCATCCTGCGCAAAAGAAGGAAAAGCATCGTAGGTACTGTTCAAGGGTTTGACTGACCCTTTCAGTCTGTCCATTAGTTTGTGGGTGATAAGCTGTGGAGAGGCGGAGTTCAATGTTCAAAGTTTCACATAAGGCCCTCCAAAATCTAGAAGTGAACTGCACCCCTCGATCAGAAACTATGCTGTCAGGGATGCCATGCAACCTTACAATCTCCTTGATAAAAGTTGAGGCAGTCTCCGGGGCAGAAGGAGTTCCTTGCAGAGGTACAAAGTCTGCCATTTTGGTCAAACGATCAACCACAACGAAAATGGTAGTGAAGTCTTCAGATGGGGGAAGTTCTACTATAAAATCCATGGAGATCATGCTCCATGGTTTCTCAGGTACAGGAAGGGCTCAAGTAGACCCCAAGTTCTGGCTCTGTCTGTCTTATTCCGAAGGCATGAAATACAAGATCTTACATATTTCTTGCAGTCGTTCATCAAATTTGGCCACCAGAATGTACGGGAGATCAAATTGGCCGTCTTGTGAATCCCAAAGTGACCCGCTCTTGTAACTTCTGCACAATATTTGAGAGCGCAGAAATAGTTTGGTAAATGTCCTTCGGTGGAGAGGCCTCCCTTCCAGACTCCATCTCTGGCTGACTGGTACTGTCACGTACCTGGTAGGAGTCTGGAATGACGAGGTCGGCCTCCCTTGTATCTCCAACCCAAGCCCCACTGAGGATGGGACAGACCTAGGGTGAGGAGGTTACACGAGTGCCTGTAGTTGCGTGCAGAACTTGTCAGCTGAGTTGCAGACGTGGAGATGCAGGCAGAGCATCTGGTAAGGAACTGGACTCAGGAAAGCTGGTAGGATGGACAGCTAGCACAGGCACTGGAGACAGCGTTAAGCCAAGCAGGAGGCTGGTGCAGGATCACAAGGGTGGCCGGGTTCGGTAGCAGACGGGCAGCCAGGTACTGGAAAAGGTTCAAGATTCAAATTGCCTCTTCTCTTCTTGTCGAAGAACTTTTTATTATCTGCCTGGGTCTTGGAGATTGTATCCTGCAGTAATTGGTAGTTTGAGTTAAGGAAGTTTCAACCTGTCTTGTACGGCAGGTACAGAAGAATCAATAGGCAGCTCAGGCAAGAAAGAAGGATGGTATCCATAATTGGCGAAAAAAGGTGACTGTTTGGTTGCCGAATGGGTGAAATTATTGTATGAAAATTCCGCGAGTGGGAGAAGTGATAGCCAGTCATCCTGTGCAAAAGAAGAAAAGCATCGTAGGTACTGTTTCAAGGGTTTGATTGACCCTTTCAGTCTGTCCATTAGTTGTGGGTGATAAGCTGTGGAGAGGCGGAGTTCAATGTTCAAAGTTTCACATAAGGCCCTCCAACATCTAGAAGTGAACTGTACCCCTTGATCAGAAACTATGCTGTCAGGGATGCCATGCAACCTTACAATCTCCTTGATAAAAGTTGAGGCAGTCTCCGGGCAGAAGGAGTTCCTTGCAGAGGTACAAAGTGGGACATTTTTGGTCAAACGATCAACCACAACGAAAAATGGTAGTGAAGTCTTCAGATGGGGGAAGTTCTACTATAAAATCCATGGAGATCATGCTCCATGGTTTCTCAGGTACAGGAAGGGGCCCAAGTAGACCCCAAGTTCTGGCTCTGTCTGTCTTATTCCGAAGGCATGAAATACAAGATCTTACATATTTCTTGCAGTCGTTCATCAAGTTTGGCCACCAGAATGTACGGGAGATCAAATTAGCCGTCTTGTGAATCCAAAGTGACCCGCTCTTGTAACTTCTGCACAATATTTGAGGAGCGCAGAATAGTTTGGTAAATGTCCTTCGGTGGAGAGGCCTCCCTTCCAGACTCCATCTCTGGCTGACAGGTACTGTCACGTACCTGGTAGGAGTCTGGAATGACGAGGTCGGCCTCCCTTGTATCTCCAACCCAAGCCCCACTGAAAATGGGGACAGACCTAGGGTGAGGAGTTACACGAGAGCCTGTAGTTGCGTGCAGAACTTGTCAGCTGAGTTTGCAGACGTGGAGATGCAGGCAGAGCATCTGGTAAGGAACTGGACTCAGGAAAGCTGGTGGGATGGACAGCTAGCACAGGCACTGGAGACAGCGTTAAGCCAAGCAGGAGGCTGGTGCAGGATCACAAGGGTGCCGGGTTCGGTAGCAGACGGGCAGCGAGGGTACTGGAAAAGGCCCCAAAAATCTTGGGCCAAGCTTCCTCGAGGGGCAACTTAGTTTCAAGTTCGCTGTGGAAAGCCAGACCTTATCTCCAGGTTCAAGATTCAAATTGCCTCTTCTCTTCTTGTCGAAGAACTTTTTATTATCTGCCTGGGTCTTGGAGATTGTATCCTGCAGTAATTGGTAGTTGGAGTTAAGGAAGTTCAACCTGTCTTGTACGGCAGGTACAGGAAGAATCAATAGGCAGCTCAGGCAAGAAAGAAGGATGGTATCCATAATTGGCGAAAAAAGGTGACTGTTTGGTTGCCGAATGGGTGGAATTATTGTATGAAAATTCCGCGAGTGGGAGAAGGTGATAGCCAGTCATCCTGTGCAAAAGATGAAAAGCATCGTAGGTACTGTTCAAGGGTTTGTTTGACCCTTTCAGTCTGTCCATTAGTTTGTGGGTGATAAGCTGTGGAGAGGCGGAGTTCAATGTTCAAAGTTTCACATAAGGCCCTCCAAAATTTAGAAGTGAACTGCACCCCTCGATCAGAAACTATGCTGTCAGGATGCCATGCAACCTTACAATCTCCTTGATAAAAGTTGAGGCAGTCTCCGGGCAGAAGGAGTGCCTTGCAGAGGTACAAAGTGGGCCATTTTGGTCAAACGATCAACCACAACGAAAATGGTAGTGAAGTCTTCAGATGGGGGAAGTTCTACTATAAAATCCATGGAGATCATGCTCCATGGTTTCTCAGGTACAGGAAGGGGCTCAAGTAGACCCCAAGTTCTGGCTCTGTCTATCTTATTCCGAAGGCATGAAATACATGATCTTACATATTTCTTGCAGTCGTTCATCAAGTTTGGCCACTAGAATGTACGGGAGATCAAATTGGCCGTCTTGTGAATCCCAAAGTGACCCGCTCTTGTAACTCTGCACAATATTTTGAGAGCGCAGAAATAGTTTGGTAATGTCCTTCGGTGGAGAGGCCTCCCTTCCAGACTCCATCTCTGGCTGACTGGTACTGTCACGTACCTGGTAGGAGTCTGGAATGACGAGGTCGGCCTCCCTTGTATCTCCAACCCAAGCCCCACTGAGGATGGGACAGACCTAGGGTGAGGAGTTACACGAGGAGCCTGTAGTTGCGTGCAGAACTTGTCAGCTGAGTTGCAGACGTGGAGATGCAGGCAGAGCATCTGGTAAGGAACTGGACTCAGGAAAGCTGGTAGGATGGACAGCTAGCACAGGCACTGGAGACAGCGTAAGCCCAAGCAGGAGGCTGGTGCAGGATCACAAGGGTGGCCGGGTTCGGTAGCAGACGGGCAGCGAGGTACTGGAAAAGGTTCAAGATTCAAATTGCTCTTCTCTTCTTGTCGAAGAACTTTTTATTATCTGTCTGGGTCTTGGAGATTGTATCCTGCAGTAATTGGTAGTTTGAGTTAAGGAAGTTCAACCTGTCTTGCACGGCAGGCACAGAAGAATCAATAGGCATCTCAGTCAAGAAAGAAGGATGGTATCCATAATTGGCGAAAAAAGGTGGACTGTTTGGTTGCCGAATGGGTGGAATTATTGTATGAAAATTCCGCGAGTGGGAGAAGTGATAGCCAGTCCATCCTGCGCAAAAGAAGGAAAAGCATCGTAGGTACTGTTCAAGGGTTTGATTGACCCTTTCAGTCTGTCCATTAGTTTGTGGGTGATAAGCTGTGGAGAGGCGGAGTTCAATGTTCAAAGTTTCACATAAGGCCCTCCAACATCTAGAAGTGAACTGCACCCCTCGATCAGAAACTATGCTGTCAGGGATGCCATGCAACCTTACAATCTCCTTGATAAAAGTTGAGGCAGTCTCCGGGGCAGAAGGAGTTCCTTGCAGAGGTACAAAGTGGGCCATTTTGGTCAAACGATCAACCACAACGAAAATGGTAGTGAAGTCTTCAGATGGGGGAAGTTCTACTATAAAATCCATGGAGATCATGCTCCATGGTTTCTCAGGTACAGGAAGGGGCTCAAGTAGACCCCAAGTTCTGGCTCTGTCTGTCTTATTCCGAAGGCATGAAATACAAGATCTTACATATTTCTTGCAGTCGTTCATCAAGTTTGGCCACCAGAATGTACGGGAGATCAAATAGCCGTCCTTGTGAATCCCAAAGTGACCCGCTAGGGGATGATCATGACATCGCCATAGGACGGCAACTCTGAACTGTTCTAGGACCTGCAGTAATTGGTAGTTGGAGTTAAGGAAGTTCAACCTGTCTTGTACGGCAGGTACAGAAGAATCAATAGGCAGCTCAGGCAAGAAAGAAGGATGGTATCCATAATTGGCGAAAAAAGGTGACTGTTTGGTTACCGAATGGGTGGGAATTATTGTATGAAATTCCGCGAGTGGGAGAAGTGATAGCCAGTCATCGTGCAAAAGAAGAAAAGCATCGTAGGTACTGTTCAAGGGTTTGATTGACCCTTTCAGTCTGTCCATTAGTTTGTGGGTGATAAGCTGTGGAGAGGCGGAGTTCAATGTTCAAAGTTTCACATAAGGCCCTCCAACATCTAGAAGTGAACTGCACCCCTCGATCAGAAACTATGCTGTCAGGGATGCCATGCAACCTTACAATCTCCTTGATAAAAGTTGAGGCAGTCTCCGGGGCAGAAGGAGTTCCTTGCAGAGGTACAAAGTGGGCCATTTTGGTCAAACGATCAACCACAACGAAACTGGTAGTGAAGTCTTCAGATGGGGAAGTTCTACTATAAAATCCATGGAGATCATGCTCCATGGTTTCTCAGGTACAGGAAGGGGCTCAAGTAGACCCCAAGTTCTGGCTCTGTCTGTCTTATTCCGAAGGCATGAAATACAAGATCTTACATATTTCTTGCAGTCGTTCATCAAGTTTGGCCACCAGAATGTACGGGGAGATTAAATTAGCGCTCTTGTGAATCCCAAAGTGACCCGCTAGGGATGATCATGACATCGCCCTAGGACGGCAACTCTGAACTGTTCTGGGACCTGCAGTAATTGGTAGTTGGAGTTAAGGAAGTTCAACCTGTCTTGTACGGCAGGTACAGAAGAACCAATAGGCAGCTCAGGCAAGAAAGAAGGATGGTATCCATAATTGGCGAAAAAAGGTGACTGTTTGGTTTCCGAATGGGTGGAATTATTGTATGAAAATTCCACGAGTGGGAGAAGTAATAGCCAGTCATCCTGTGCAAAAGAAGAAAAGCATCGTAGGTACTGTTCAAGGGTTTGATTGACCCTTTCAGTCTGTCCATTAGTTTGTGGGTGATAAGCTGTGGAGAGGCGGAGTTCAATGTTCAAAGTTTCACATAAGGCCCTCCAAAATCTAGAGGTGAACTGCACCCCTCGATCAGAAACTATGCTGTCAGGGATGCCATGCAACCTTACAATCTCCTTGATAAAAGTTGAGGCAGTCTCCGGGGCAGAAGGAGTTCCTTGCAGAGGTACAAAGTGGGCCATTTTGGGTCAAACGATCAACCACAACGAAAATGGTAGTAAAGTCTTCAGATGGGGAAGTTCTACTATAAAATCCATGGAGATCATGCTCCATGGTTTCTCAGGTACAGGAAGGGGCTCAAGTAGACCCCAAGTTCTGGCTCTGTCTGTCTTATTCCCGAAGGCATGAAATACAAGATCTTACATATTTCTTGCAGTCGTTCATCAAATTTGGCCACCAGAATGTACGGGAGATCAAATTGGCCGTCTTGTGAATCCCAAAGTGACCGCTCCTTGTAACTTCTGCACAATATTTGAGAGCGCAGAAATAGTTTGGGTAAATGTCCTTCGGTGGAGAGGCCTCCCTTCCAGACTCCATCTCTGGCTGACTGGTACTGTCACGTACCTGGTAGGAGTCTGGAATGACGAAGTCGGCCTCCCTTGTATCTCCAACCCAAGCCCCACTGAGGATGGGACAGACCTTGGGTGAGGAGTTACACGAGTGCCTGTAGTTGCGTGCAGAACTTGTCAGCTGAGTTGCAGACGTGGAGATGCAGGCAGAGCATCTGGTAAGGAACTGGACTCAGGAAAGCTGGTAGGATGGACAGCTAGCACAGGCACTGGAGACAGCGTTAAGCCAAGCAGGAGGCTGGTGCAGGATCACAAGGGTGGCCGGGTTCGGTAGCAGACGGGCAGCGAGGTACTGGAAAAGGTTCAAGATTCAAATTGCCTCTTCTCTTCTTGTCGAAGAACTTTTTATTATCTGCCTGGGTCTTGGAGATTGTATCCTGCAGTAATTGGTAGTTTGAGTTAAGGAAGTTCAACCTGTCTTGTACGGCAGGTACAGAAGAATCAATAGGCAGCTCAGGCAAGAAAGAAGGATGGTATCCATAATTGGCGAAAAAAGGTGACTGTTTGGTTGCCGAATGGGTGGAATTATTGTATGAAAATTCCGCGAGTGGGAGAAGTGATAGCCAGTCATCCTGCGCAAAAGAAGAAAAGCATCGTAGGTACTGTTCAAGGGTTTGATTGACCCTTTCAGTCTGTCCATTAGTTTGTGGGTGATAAGCTGTGGAGAGGCGGAGTTCAATGTTCAAAGTTTCACATAAGGCCCTCCAACATCTAGAAGTGATCTGCACCCCTCGATCAGAAACTATGCTGTCAGGGATGCCATGCAACCTTACAATCTCCTTGATAAAACTTGAGGCAGTCTCCGGGACAGAATGAGTTCCTTGGAGAGGTACAAAGTGGGCCATTTTGGTCAAACGATCAACCACAACGAAAATGGTAGTGAAGTCTTCAGATGGGGGAAGTTCTACTATAAAATCCATGGAGATCATGCTCCATGGTTTCTCAGGTACAGGAAGGGGCTCAAGTAGACCCCAAGTTCTGGCTCTGTCTGTCTTATTCCGAAGGCATGAAATACGAGATCTTACATATTTCTTGCAGTCGTTCATCAAGTTTGGCCACCAGAATGTACGGGAGATCAAATTAGCCGTCTTGTGAATCCCAAAGTGACCCGCTAGGGGATGATCATGACATCGCCATAGGACGGCAACTCTGAACTGTTCTGGGACCTGCAGTAATTGGTAGTTGGAGTTAAGGAAGTTCAACCTGTCTTGTACGGCAGGTACAGAAGAATCAATAGGCAGCTCAGGCAAGAAAGAAGGATGGTATCCATAATTGGCGAAAAAAGGTGACTGTTTGGTTACCGAATGGGTGGAATTATTGTATGAAAATTCCGCGAGTGGGAGAAGTGATAGCCAGTCATCCTGTGCAAAAGAAGAAAATCATCGTAGGTACTGTTCAAGGGTTTGATTGACCCTTTCAGTCTGTCCATTAGTTTGTGGGTGATAAGCTGTGGAGAGGCGGAGTTCAATGTTCAAAGTTTCACATAAGGCCCTCCAAAATCTAGAAGTGAACTGCACCCCTTGATCAGAAACTATGCTGTCAGGGATGCCATGCAACCTTACAATCTCCTTGATAAAAGTTGAGGCAGTCTCCGGGGCAGAAGGAGTTCCTTGCAGAGGTACAAAGTGGGACATTTTGGTCAAACGATCAACCACAACGAAAATGGTAGTGAAGTCTTCAGATGGGGGAAGTTCTACTATAAAATCCATGGAGATCATGCTCCATGGTTTCTCAGGTACAGGAAGGGGCCCAAGTAGACCCCAAGTTCTGGCTCTGTCTGTCTTATTCCGAAGGCATGAAATACAAGATCTTACATATTTCTTGCAGTCGTTCATCAAGTTTGGCCACCAGAATGTACGGGAGATCAAATTAGCCGTCTTGTGAATCCCAAAGTGACCCGCTCTTGTAACTTCTGCACAATATTTGAGAGCGCAGAAATAGTTTGGTAAATGTCCTTCGGTGGAGAGGCCTCCCTTCCAGACTCCATCTCTGGCTGACTGGTACTGTCACGTACCTGGTAGGAGTCTGGAATGACGAGGTCGGCCTCCCTTGTATCTCCAACCCAAGCCCCACTGAAAATGGGACAGACCTAGGGTGAGGAGTTACACGAGAGCCTGTAGTTGCGTGCAGAACTTGTCAGCTGAGTTGCAGACGTGGAGATGCAGGCAGAGCATCTGGTAAGGAACTGGACCCAGGAAAGCTGGTAGGATGGACAGCTAGCACAGGCACTGGAGACAGCGTTAAGCCAAGTAGGAGGCTGGTGCAGGATCACAAGGGTGGCCGGGTTCGGTAGCAGACGGGCAGCGAGGTACTGGAAAAAGGCCCCAAAAATCTTGGGCCAAGCTTCCTCGAGGGGCAACTTAGTTTCAAGTTCGCTGTGGAAAGATAGACCTTATCTCCAGGTTCAAGATTCAAATTGCCTCTTCTCTTCTTGTCGAAGAACTTTTTATTATCTGCCTGGGTCTTGGAGATTGTATCCTGCAGTAATTGTTAGTTGGAGTTAAGGAAGTTCAACCTGTCTTGTACGGCAGGTACAGAAGAATCAATAGGCAGCTCAGGCAAGAAAGAAGGATGGTATCCATAATTGGCGAAAAAAGGTGACTGTTTGGTTGCCGAATGGGTGGAATTATTGTATGAAAATTCCGCGAGTGGGAGAAGTGATAGCCAGTCATCCTGTGCAAAAGAAGAAAAGCATCGTAGGTACTGTTCAAGGGTTTGATTGACCCTTTCAGTCTGTCCATTAGTTTGTGGGTGATAAGCTGTGGAGAGGCGGAGTTCAATGTTCAAAGTTTCACATAAGGCCCTCCAACATCTAGAAGTGAACTGCACCCCTCGATCAGAAACTATGCTGTCAGGGATGCCATGCAACCTTACAATCTCCTTGATAAAAGTTGAGGCAGTCTCCGGGGCAGAAGGAGTTCCTTGCAGAGGTACAAAGTGGGCCATTTTGGTCAAACGATCAACCACAACGAAAATGGTAGTGAAGTCTTCAGATGGGGGAAGTTCTACTATAAAATCCATGGAGATCATGCTCCATGGTTTCTCAGGTACAGGAAGGGGCTCAAGTAGACCCCAAGTTCTGGCTCTGTCTGTCTTATTCCGAAGGCATGAAATACAAGATCTTACATATTTCTTGCAGTCGTTCATCAAATTTGGCCACCAGAATGTACGGGAGATCAAATTGGCCGTCTTGTGAATCCCAAAGTGACCCGCTCTTGTAACTTCTGCACAATATTTGAGAGCGCAGAAATAGTTTGGTAAATGTCCTTCGGTGGAGAGGCCTCCCTTCCAGACTCCATCTCTGGCTGACTGGTACTGTCACGTACCTGGTAGGAGTCTGGAATGACGAGGTCGGCCTCCCTTGTATCTCCAACCCAAGCCCCACTGAGGATGGGACAGACCTAGGGTGAGGAGTTACACGAGTGCCTGTAGTTGCGTGCAGAACTTGTCAGCTGAGTTGCAGACGTGGAGATGCAGGCAGAGCATCTGGTAAGGAACTGGACTCAGGAAAGCTGGTAGGATGGACAGCTAGTACAGGCACTGGAGACAGCGTTAAGCCAAGCAGGAGGCTGGTGCAGGATCACAAGGGTGGCCGGGTTCGGTAGCAGACGGGCAGCGAGGTACTGGAAAAGGTTCAAGATTCAAATTGCCTCTTCTCTTCTTGTCGAAGAACTTTTTATTATCTGCCTGGGTCTTGGAGATTGTATCCTGCAGTAATTGGTAGTTGGAGTTAAGGAAGTTCAACCTGTCTTGTACGGCAGGTACAGAAGAATCAATAGGCAGCTCAGGCAAGAAAGAAGGATGGTATCCATAATTGGCGAAAAAAGGTGACTGTTTGGTTGCCGAATGGGTGAAATTATTGTATGAAAATTCCGCGAGTGGGAGAAGTGATAGCCAGTCATCCTGCGCAAAAGAAGAAAAGCATCGTAGGTACTGTTCAAGGGTTTGATTGACCCTTTCAGTCTGTCCATTAGTTTGTGGGTGATAAGCTGTGGAGAGGCGGAGTTCAATGTTCAAAGTTTCACATAAGGCCCTCCAACATCTAGAAGTGAACTGCACCCCTCGATCAGAAACTATGCTGTCAGGGATGCCATGCAACCTTACAATCTCCTTGATAAAAGTTGAGGCAGTCTCCGGGGCAGAAGGAGTTCCTTGCAGAGGTACAAAGTGGGCCATTTTGGTCAAACGATCAACCACAACGAAAATGGTAGTGAAGTCTTCAGATGGGGGAAGTTCTACTATAAAATCCACGGAGATCATGCTCCATGGTTTCTCAGGTACAGGAAGGGGCTCAAGTAGACCCCAAGTTCTGGCTCTGTCTGTCTTATTCCGAAGGCATGAAATACAAGATCTTACATATTTCTTGCAGTCGTTCATCAAGTTTGGCCACCAGAATGTACGGGAGATCAAATTAGCCGTCTTGTGAATCCCAAAGTGACCCGCTAGGGGATGATCATGACATCGCCCTAGGACGGCAACTCTGAACTGTTCTGGGACCTGCAGTAATTGGTAGTTGGAGTTAAGGAAGTTCAACCTGTCTTGTACGGCAGGTACAGAAGAATCAATAGGCAGCTCAGGCAAGAAAGAAGGATGGTATCCATAATTGGCGAAAAAAGGTGACTGGTTGCCGAATGGGTGGAATTATTGTATGAAAATTCCGCGAGTGGGAGAAGTGATAGCCAGTCATCCTGTGCAAAAGAAGAAAAGCATCGTAGGTACTGTTCAAGGGTTTGATTGACCCTTTCAGTCTGTCCATTAGTTTGTGGGTGATAAGCTGTGGAGAGGCGGAGTTCAATGTTCAATGTTTCACATAAGGCCCTCCAAAATCTAGAAGTGAACTGCACCCCTCGATCAGAAACTATGCTGTCAGGGATGCCATGCAACCTTACAATCTCCTTGATAAAAGTTGAGGCAGTCTCCGGGGCAGAAGGAGTTCCTTGCAGAGGTACAAAGTGGGCCATTTTGGTCAAACGATCAACCACAACGAAAATGGTAGTGAAGTCTTCAGATGGAGGAAGTTGTACTATAAAATCCATGGAGATCATGCTCCATGGTTTCTCAGGTACAGGAAGGGGCTCAAGTAGACCCCAAGTTCTGGCTCTGTCTGTCTTATTCCGAAGGCATGAAATACAAGATCTAACATATTTCTTGCAGTCGTTCATCAAATTTGGCCACCAGAATGTACGGAAGATCAAATTAGCCGTCTTGTGAATCCCAAAGTGACCCGCTCTTGTAACTTCTGCACAATATTTGAGAGCGCAGAAATAGTTTGGTAAATGTCCTTCGGTGGAGAGGCCTCCCTTCCAGACTCCATCTCTGGCTGACTGGTACTGTCACGTACCTGGTAGGAGTCTGGAATGACGAGGTCGGCCTCCCTTGTATCTCCAACCCAAGCCCCACTGAGGATGGGACAGACCTTGGGTGAGGAGTTACACGAGTGCCTGTAGTTGCGTGCAGACCTTGTCAGCTGAGTTGCAGACGTGGAGATGCAGGCAGAGCATCTGGTAAGGAACTGGACTCAGGAAAGCTGGTAGGATGGACAGCTAGCACAGGCACTGGAGACAGCGTTAAGCCAAGCAGGAGGCTGGTGCAGGATCACAAGGGTGGCCGGGTTCGGTAGCAGACGGGCAGCGAGGTACTGGAAAAGGTTCAAGATTCAAATTGCCTCTTCTCTTCTTGTCGAAGAACTTTTGATTATCTGCCTGGGTCTTGGAGATTGTATCCTGCAGTAATTGGTAGTTTGAGTTAAGGAAGTTCAACCTGTCTTGTACGGCAGGTACAGAAGAATCAATAGGCAGCTCAGGCAAGAAAGAAGGATGGTATCCATAATTGGCGAAAAAAGGTGACTGTTTGGTTGCCGAATGGGTGGAATTATTGTATGAAAATTCCGCGAGTGGGAGAAGTGATAGCCAGTCATCCTGCGCAAAAGAAGAAAAGCATCGTAGGTACTGTTCAAGGGTTTGATTGACCCTTTCAGTCTGTCCATTAGTTTGTGGGTGATAAGCTGTGGAGAGGCGGAGTTCAAGGTTCAAAGTTTCACATAAGGCCCTCCAACATCTAGAAGTGATCTGCACCCCTCGATCAGAAACTATGCTGTCAGGGATGCCATGCAACCTTACAATCTCCTTGATAAAACTTGAGGCAGTCTCCGGGGCAGAATGAGTTCCTTGCAGAGGTACAAAGTGGGCCATTTTGGTCAAACGATCAACCACAACGAAAATGGTAGTGAAGTCTTCAGATGGGGGAAGTTCTACAATAAAATCCATGGAGATCATGCTCCATGGTTTCTCAGGTACAGGAAGGGGCTCAAGTAGACCCCAAGTTCTGGCTCTGTCTGTCTTATTCCGAAGGCATGAAATACGAGATCTTACATATTTCTTGCAGTCGTTCATCAAGTTTGGCCACCAGAATGTACGGGAGATCAAGTTAGCCGTCTTGTGAATCCCAAAGTGACCCGCTAGGGGATGATCATGACATCGCCATAGGACGGCAACTCTGAACTGTTCTGGGACCTGCAGTAATTGGTAGTTGGAGTTAAGGAAGTTCAACCTGTCTTGTACGGCAGGTACAGAAGAATCAATAGGCAGCTCAGGCAAGAAAGAAGGATGGTATCCATAATTGGCGAAAAAAGGTGACTGTTTGGTTACCGAATGGGTGGAATTATTGTATGAAAATTCCGCGAGTGGGAGAAGTGATAGCCAGTCATCCTGTGCAAAAGAAGAAAATCATCGTAGGTACTGTTCAAGGGTTTGATTGACCCTTTCAGTCTGTCCATTAGTTTGTGGGTGATAAGCTGTGGAGAGGCGGAGTTCAATGTTCAAAGTTTCACATAAGGCCTTCCAAAATCTAGAAGTGAACTGCACCCCTCGATCAGAAACTATGCTGTCAGGGATGCCATGCAACCTTACAATCTCCTTGATAAAAGTTGAGGCAGTCTCCGGGGCAGAAGGAGTTCCTTGCAGAGGTACAAAGTGGGCCATTTTGGTCAAACGATCAACCACAACGAAAATGGTAGTAAAGTCTTCAGATGGGGGAAGTTCTACTATAAAATCCATGGAGATCATGCTCCATGGTTTCTCAGGTACAGGAAGGGGCTCAAGTAGACCCCAAGTTCTGGCTCTGTTTGTCTTATTCCGAAGGCATGAAATACAAGATCTTACATATTTCTTGCAGTCGTTCATCAAGTTTGGCCACTAGAATGTACGGGAGATCAAATTAACCGTCTTGTGAATCCCAAAGTGACCCGCTCTTGTAACTTCTGCACAATATTTGAGAGCGCAGAAATAGTTTGGTAAATGTCCTTCGGTGGAGAGGCCTCCCTTCCAGACTCCATCTCTGGCTGACTGGTACTGTCACGTACCTGGTAGGAGTCTGGAATGACGAGGTCGGCCTCCCTTGTATCTCCAACCCAAGCCCCACTGAGGATGGGACAGACCTAGGGTGAGTAGTTACACGAGAGCCTGTAGTTGCGTGCAGAACTTGTCAGCTGAGTTGCAGACGTGGAGATGCAGGCAGAGCATCTGGTAAGGAACTGGACTCAGGAAAGCTGGTAGGATGGAAAGCTAGCACAGGCACTGGAGACAGCGTTAAGCCAAGCAGGAGGCTGGTGCAGGATCACAAGGGTGGCCGGGTTCGGTAGCAGACGGGCAGCGAGGTACTGGAATAGGTTCAAGATTCAAATTGCCTCTTCTCTTCTTGTCGAAGAACTTTTTATTATCTGCCTGGGTCTTGGAGATTGTATCCTGCAGTAATTGGTAGTTTGAGTTAAGGAAGTTCAACCTGTCTTGTACGGCAGGTACAGAAGAATCAATAGGCAGCTCAAGCAAGAAAGAAGGATGGTATCCATAATTGGCGAAAAAAGGTGACTGTTTGGTTGCCGAATGGGTGAAATTATTGTATGAAAATTCCGCGAGTGGGAGAAGTGATAGCCAGTCATCCTGCGCAAATGAAGAAAAGCATCGTAGGTACTGTTCAAGGGTTTGATTGACCCTTTCAGTCTGTCCATTAGTTTGTGGGTGATAAGCTGTGGAGAGGCGGAGTTCAATGTTCAAAGTTTCACATAAGGCCCTCGAACATCTAGAAGTGAACTGCACCCCTCGATCAGAAACTATGCTGTTAGGGATGCCATGCAACCTTACAATCTCCTTGATAAAAGTTGAGGCAGTCTCCGGGGCAGAAGGAGTTCCTTGCAGAGGTACAAAGTGGGCCATTTTGGTCAAACGATCAACCACAACGAAAATGGTAGTGAAGTCTTCAGATGGAGGAAGTTGTACTATAAAATCCATGGAGATCATGCTCCATGGTTTCTCAGGTACAGGAAGGGGCTCAAGTAGACCCCAAGTTCTGGCTCTGTCTGTCTTATTCCGAAGGCATGAAATACAAGATCTTACATATTTCTTGCAGTCGTTCATCAAATTTGGCCACCAGAATGTACGGAAGATCAAATTAGCCGTCTTGTGAATCCCAAAGTGACCCGCTCTTGTAACTTCTGCACAATATTTGAGAGCGCAGAAATAGTTTGGTAAATGTCCTTCGGTGGAGAGGCCTCCCTTCCAGACTCCATCTCTGGCTGACTGGTACTGTCACGTACCTGGTAGGAGTCTGGAATGACGAAGTCGGCTTCCCTTGTATCTCCAACCCAAGCCCCACTGAGGATGGGACAGACCTAGGGTGAGGAGTTACACGAGTGCCTGTAGTTGCGTGCAGAACTTGTCAGCTGAGTTGCAGACGTGGAGATGCAGGCAGAGCATCTGGTAAGGAACTGGACTCAGGAAAGCTGGTAGGATGGACAGCTAGCACAGGCACTGGAGACAGCGTTAAGCCAAGCAGGAGGCTGGTGCAGGATCACAAGGGTGGCCGGGTTCGGTAGCAGACGGGCAGCGAGGTACTGGAAAAGGTTCAAGATTCAAATTGCCTCTTCTCTTCTTGTCGAAGAACTTTTTATTATCTGCCTGGGTCTTGGAGATTGTATCCTGCAGTAATTGGTAGTTGGAGTTAAGGAAGTTCAACCTGTCTTGTACGGCAGGTACAGAAGAATCAATAGGCAGCTCAGGCAAGAAAGAAGGATGGTATCCATAATTGGCGAAAAAAGGTGACTGTTTGGTTGCCGAATGGGTGAAATTATTGTATGAAAATTCCGCGAGTGGGAGAAGTGATAGCCAGTCATCCTGCGCAAATGAAGAAAAGCATCGTAGGTACTGTTCAAGGGTTTGATTGACCCTTTCAGTCTGTCCATTAGTTTGTGGGTGATAAGCTGTGGAGAGGCGGAGTTCAATGTTCAAAGTTTCACATAAGGCCCTCCAACATCTAGAAGTGATCTGCACCCCTCGATCAGAAACTATGCTGTCAGGGATGCCATGCAACCTTACAATCTCCTTGATAAAACTTGAGGCAGTCTCCGGGGCAGAATGAGTTCCTTGCAGAGGTACAAAGTGGGCCATTTTGGTCAAACGATCAACCACAACGAAAATGGTAGTGAAGTCTTCAGATGGGGGAAGTTCTACTATAAAATCCATGGAGATCATGCTCCATGGTTTCTCAGGTACAGGAAGGGGCTCAAGTAGACCCCAAGTTCTGGCTCTGTCTGTCTTATTCCGAAGGCATGAAATACGAGATCTTACATATTTCTTGCAGTCGTTCATCAAGTTTGGCCACCAGAATGTACGGGAGATAAAATTAGCCGTCTTGTGAATCCCAAAGTGACCCGCTAGGGGATGATCATGACATCGCCATAGGACGCAACTCTGAACTGTTCTGGGACCTGCAGTAATTGGTAGTTGGAGTTAAGGAAGTTCAACCTGTCTTGTACGGCAGGTACAGAAGAATCAATAGGCAGCTCAGGCAAGAAAGAAGGATGGTATCCATAATTGGCGAAAAAAGGTGACTGTTTGGTTACCGAATGGGTGGAATTATTGTATGAAAATTCCGCGAGTGGGAGAAGTGATAGCCAGTCATCCTGTGCAAAAGAAGAAAATCATCGTAGGTACTGTTCAAGGGTTTGATTGACCCTTTCAGTCTGTCCATTAGTTTGTGGGTGATAAGCTGTGGAGAGGCGGAGTTCAATGTTCAAAGTTTCACATAAGGCCTTCCAAAATCTAGAAGTGAACTGCACCCCTCGATCAGAAACTATGCTGTCAGGGATGCCATGCAACCTTACAATCTCCTTGATAAAAGTTGAGGCAGTCTCCGGGGCAGAAGGAGTTCTTGCAGAGGTACAAAGTGGGCCATTTTGGTCAAACGATCAACCACAACGAAAATGGTAGTAAAGTCTTCAGATGGGGGAAGTTCTACTATAAAATCCATGGAGATCATGCTCCATGGTTTCTCAGGTACAGGAAGGGGCTCAAGTAGACCCCAAGTTCTGGCTCTGTCTGTCTTATTCCGAAGGCATGAAATACAAGATATTACATATTTCTTGCAGTCGTTCATCAAGTTTGGCCACTAGAATGTACGGGAGATCAAATTAGCCGTCTTGTGAATCCCAAAGTGACCCGCTCTTGTAACTTCTGCACAATATTTGAGAGCGCAGAAATAGTTTGGTAAATGTCCTTCGGTGGAGAGGCCTCCCTTCCAGACTCCATCTCTGGCTGACTGGTACTGTCACGTACCTGGTAGGAGTCTGGAATGACGAGGTCGGCCTCCCTTGTATCTCCAACCCAAGCCCCACTGAGGATGGGACAGACCTAGGGTGAGTAGTTACACGAGAGCCTGTAGTTGCGTGCAGAACTTGTCAGCTGAGTTGCAGACGTGGAGATGCAGGCAGAGCATCTGGTAAGGAACTGGACTCAGGAAAGCTGGTAGGATGGACAGCTAGCACAGGCACTGGAGACAGCGTTAAGCCAAGCAGGAGGCTGGTGCAGGATCACAAGGGTGGCCGGGTTCGGTAGCAGACGGGCAGCGAGGTACTGGAATAGGTTCAAGATTCAAATTGCCTCTTCTCTTCTTGTCGAAGAACTTTTTATTATCTGCCTGGGTCTTGGAGATTGTATCCTGCAGTAATTGGTAGTTTGAGTTAAGGAAGTTCAACCTGTCTTGTACGGCAGGTACAGAAGAATCAATAGGCAGCTCAGGCAAGAAAGAAGGATGGTATCCATAATTGGCGAAAAAAGGTGACTGTTTGGTTGCCGAATGGGTGAAATTATTGTATGAAAATTCCGCGAGTGGGAGAAGTGATAGCCAGTCATCCTGCGCAAATGAAGAAAAGCATCGTAGGTACTGTTCAAGGGTTTGATTGACCCTTTCAGTCTGTCCAATTGTTTGTGGGTGATAAGCTGTGGAGAGGCGGAGTTCAATGTTCAAAGTTTCACATAAGGCCCTCCAACATCTAGAAGTGAACTGCACCCCTCGATCAGAAACTATGCTGTCAGGGATGCCATGCAACCTTACAATCTCCTTGATAAAAGTTGAGGCAGTCTCCGGGGCAGAAGGAGTTCCTTGCAGAGGTACAAAGTGGGCCATTTTGGTCAAACGATCAACCACAACGAAAATGGTAGTGAAGTCTTCAGATGGGGAAGTTCTACTATAAAATCCATGGAGATCATGCTCCATGGTTTCTCAGGTACAGGAAGGGGCTCAAGTAGACCCCAAGTTCTGGCTCTGTCTGTCTTATTCCGAAGGCATGAAATACAAGATCTTACATATTTCTTGCAGTCGTTCATCAAGTTTGGCCACCAGAATGTACGGGAGATCAAATTAGCCGTCTTGTGAATCCCAAAGTGACCCGCTAGGGGATGATCATGACATCGCCATAGGACGGCAACTCTGAACTGTTCTGGGACCTGCAGTAATTGGTAGTTGGAGTTAAGGAAGTTCAACCTGTCTTGTACGGCAGGTACAGAAGAATCAATAGGCAGCTCAGGCAAGAAAGAAGGATGGTATCCATAATTGGCGAAAAAAGGTGACTGTTTGGTTACCGAATGGGTGGAATTATTGTATGAAAATTCCGCGAGTGGGAGAAGTGATAGCCAGTCATCCTGTGCAAAAGAAGAAAAGCATCGTAGGTACTGTTCAAGGGTTTGATTGACCCTTTCAGTCTGTCCATTAGTTTGTGGGTGATAAGCTGTGGAGAGGCGGAGTTCAATGTTCAAAGTTTCACATAAGGCCCTCCAACATCTAGAAGTGAACTGCACCCCTCGATCAGAAACTATGCTGTCAGGGATGCCATGCAACCTTACAATCTCCTTGATAAAAGTTGAGGCAGTCTCCGGGGCAGAAGGAGTTCCTTGCAGAGGTACAAAGTGGGCCATTTTGGTCAAACGATCAACCACAACGAAACTGGTAGTGAAGTCTTCAGATGGGGGAAGTTCTACTATAAAATCCATGGAGATCATGCTCCATGGTTTCTCAGGTACAGGAAGGGGCTCAAGTAGACCCCAAGTTCTGGCTCTGTCTGTCTTATTCCGAAGGCATGAAATACAAGATCTTACATATTTCTTGCAGTCGTTCATCAAGTTTGGCCACCAGAATGTACGGGAGATCAAATTAGCCGTCTTGTGAATCCCAAAGTGACCCGCTAGGGGATGATCATGACATCGCCCTAGGACAGCAACTCTGAACTGTTCTGGGACCTGCAGTAATTGGTAGTTAGAATTAAGGAAGTTCAACCTGTCTTGTACGGCAGGTACAGAAGAATCAATAGGCAGCTCAGGCAAGAAAGAAGGATGGTATCCATAATTGGCGAAAAAAGGTGACTGTTTGGTTGCCGAATGGGTGGAATTATTGTATGAAAATTCCGCGAGTGGGAGAAGTGATAGCCAGTCATCATGTGCAAAAGAAGAAAAGCATCGTAGGTACTGTTCAAGGGTTTGATTGACCCTTTCAGTCTGTCCATTAGTTTGTGGGTGATAAGCTGTGGAGAGGCGGAGTTCAATGTTCAAAGTTTCACATAAGGCCCTCCAACATCTAGAAGTGAACTGCACCCCTCGATCAGAAACTATGCTGTCAGGGATGCCATGCAACCTTACAATCTCCTTGATAAAAGTTGAGGCAGTCTCCGGGGCAGAAGGAGTTCCTTGCAGAGGTACAAAGTGGGCCATTTTGGTCAAACGATCAACCACAACGAAAATGGTAGTGAAGTCTTCAGATGGGGGAAGTTCTACTATAAAATCCATGGAGATCATGCTCCATGGTTTCTCAGGTACAGGAAGGGGCTCAAGTAGACCCCAAGTTCTGGCTCTGTCTGTCTTATTCCGAAGGCATGAAATACAAGATCTTACATATTTCTTGCAGTCGTTCATCAAATTTGGCCACCAGAATGTACGGGAGATCAAATTGGCCGTCTTGTGAATCCCAAAGTGACCCGCTCTTGTAACTTCTGCACAATATTTGAGAGCGCAGAAATAGTTTGGTAAATGTCCTTCGGTGGAGAGGCCTCCCTTCCAGACTCCATCTCTGGCTGACTGGTACTGTCACGTACCTGGTAGGAGTCTGGAATGACGAGGTCGGCCTCCCTTGTATCTCCAACCCAAGCCCCACTGAGGATGGGACAGACCTAGGGTGAGGAGTTACACGAGTGCCTGTAGTTGCGTGCAGAACTTGTCAGCTGAGTTGCAGACGTGGAGATGCAGGCAGAGCATCTGGTAAGGAACTGGACTCAGGAAAGCTGGTAGGATGGACAGCTAGCACAGGCACTGGAGACAGCGTTAAGTAAAGCAGGAGGCTGGTGCAGGATCACAAGGGTGGCCGGGTTCGGTAGCAGACGGGCAGCGAGGTACTGGAAAAGGTTCAAGATTCAAATTGCCTCTTCTCTTCTTGTCGAAGAACTTTTTATTATCTGCCTGGGTCTTGGAGATTGTATCCTGCAGTAATTGGTAGTTTGAGTTAAGGAAGTTCAACCTGTCTTGTACGGCAGGTACAGAAGAATCAATAGGCAGCTCAGGCAAGAAAGAAGGATGGTATCCATAATTGGCGAAAAAAGGTGACTGTTTGGTTGCCGAATGGGTGAAATTATTGTATGAAAATTCCGCGAGTGGGAGAAGTGATAGCCAGTCATCCTGCGCAAAAGAAGAAAAGCATCGTAGGTACTGTTCAAGGGTTTGATTGACCCTTTCAGTCTGTCCATTAGTTTGTGGGTGATAAGCTGTGGAGAGGCGGAGTTCAATGTTCAAAGTTTCACATAAGGCCCTCCAACATCTAGAAGTGAACTGCACCCCTCGATCAGAAACTATGCTGTCAGGGATGCCATGCAACCTTACAATCTCCTTGATAAAAGTTGAGGCAGTCTCCGGGGCAGAAGGAGTTCCTTGCAGAGGTACAAAGTGGGCCATTTTGGTCAAACGATCAACCACAACGAAAATGGTAGTGAAGTCTTCAGATGGGGGAAGTTCTACTATAAAATCCATGGAGATCATGCTCCATGGTTTCTCAGGTACAGGAAGGGGCTCAAGTAGACCCCAAGTTCTGGCTCTGTCTGTCTTATTCCGAAGGCATGAAATACAAGATCTTACATATTTCTTGCAGTCGTTCATCAAGTTTGGCCACCAGAATGTACGGGAGATCAAATTAGCCGTCTTGTGAATCCCAAAGTGACCCGCTAGGGGATGATCATGACATCGCCATAGGACGGCAACTCTGAACTGTTCTGGGACCTGCAGTAATTGGTAGTTGGAGTTAAGGAAGTTCAACCTGTCTTGTACGGCAGGTACAGAAGAATCAATAGGCAGCTCAGGCAAGAAAGAAGGATGGTATCCATAATTGGCGAAAAAAGGTGACTGTTTGGTTACCGAATGGGTGGAATTATTGTATGAAAATTCCGCGAGTGGGAGAAGTGATAGCCAGTCATCCTGTGCAAAAGAAGAAAAGCATCGTAGGTACTGTTCAAGGGTTTGATTGACCCTTTCAGTCTGTCCATTAGTTTGTGGGTGATAAGCTGTGGAGAGGCGGAGTTCAATGTTCAAAGTTTCACATAAGGCCCTCCAACATCTAGAAGTGAACTGCACCCCTCGATCAGAAACTATGCTGTCAGGGATGCCATGCAACCTTACAATCTCCTTGATAAAAGTTGAGGCAGTCTCCGGGGCAGAAGGAGTTCCTTGTAGAGGTACAAAGTGGGCCATTTTGGTCAAACGATCAACCACAACGAAACTGGTAGTGAACTCTTCAGATGGGGGAAGTTCTACTATAAAATCCATGGAGATCATGCTCCATGGTTTCTCAGGTACAGGAAGGGGCTCAAGTAGACCCCAAGTTCTGGCTCTGTCTGTCTTATTCCGAAGGCATGAAATACAAGATCTTACATATTTCTTGCAGTCGTTCATCAAGTTTGGCCACCAGAATGTACGGGAGATCAAATTAGCCGTCTTGTGAATCCCAAAGTGACCCGCTAGGGGATGATCATGACATCGCCCTAGGACGGCAACTCTGAACTGTTCTGGGACCTGCAGTAATTGGTAGTTGGAGTTAAGGAAGTTCAACCTGTCTTGTACGGCAGGTACAGAAGAATCAATAGGCAGCTCAGGCAAGAAAGAAGGATGGTATCCATAATTGGCGAAAAAAGGTGACTGTTTGGTTGCCGAATGGGTGGAATTATTGTATGAAAATTCCGCGAGTGGGAGAAGTGATAGCCAGTCATCCTGTGCAAAAGAAGAAAAGCATCGTAGGTACTGTTCAAGGGTTTGATTGACCCTTTCAGTCTGTCCATTAGTTTGTGGGTGATAAGCTGTGGAGAGGCGGAGTTCAATGTTCAATGTTTCACATAAGGCCCTCCAAAATCTAGAAGTGAACTGCACCCCTCGATCAGAAACTATGCTGTCAGGGATGCCATGCAACCTTACAATCTCCTTGATAAAAGTTGAGGCAGTCTCCGGGGCAGAAGGAGTTCCTTGCAGAGGTACAAAGTGGGCCATTTTGGTCAAACGATCAACCACAACGAAAATGGTAGTGAAGTCTTCAGATGGAGGAAGTTGTACTATAAAATCCATGGAGATCATGCTCCATGGTTTCTCAGGTACAGGAAGGGGCTCAAGTAGACCCCAAGTTCTGGCTCTGTCTGTCTTATTTCGAAGGCATGAAATACAAGATCTTACATATTTCTTGCAGTCGTTCATCAAGTTTGGCCACCAGAATGTACGGGAGATCAAATTAGCCGTCTTGTGAATCCCAAAGTGACCCGCTAGGGGATGATCATGACATCGCCATAGGACGGCAACTCTGAACTGTTCTGGGACCTGCAGTAATTGGTAGTTGGAGTTAAGGAAGTTCAACCTGTCTTGTACGGCAGGTACAGAAGAATCAATAGGCAGCTCAGGCAAGAAAGAAGGATGGTATCCATAATTGGCGAAAAAAGGTGACTGTTTGGTTACCGAATGGGTGGAATTATTGTATGAAAATTCCGCGAGTGGGAGAAGTGATAGCCAGTCATCCTGTGCAAAAGAAGAAAATCATCGTAGGTACTGTTCAAGGGTTTGATTGACCCTTTCAGTCTGTCCATTAGTTTGTGGGTGATAAGCTGTGGAGAGGCGGAGTTCAATGTTCAAAGTTTCACATAAGGCCTTCCAAAATCTAGAAGTGAACTGCACCCCTCGATCAGAAACTATGCTGTCAGGGATGCCATGCAACCTTACAATCTCCTTGATAAAAGTTGAGGCAGTCTCCGGGGCAGAAGGAGTTCCTTGCAGAGGTACAAAGTGGGCCATTTTGGTCAAACGATCAACCACAACGAAAATGGTAGTAAAGTCTTCAGATGGGGGAAGTTCTACTATAAAATCCATGGAGATCATGCTCCATGGTTTCTCAGGTACAGGAAGGGGCTCAAGTAGACCCCAAGTTCTGGCTCTGTCTGTCTTATTCCGAAGGCATGAAATACAAGATCTTACATATTTCTTGCAGTCGTTCATCAAGTTTGGCCACTAGAATGTACGGGAGATCAAATTAGCCGTCTTGTGAATCCCAAAGTGACCCGCTCTTGTAACTTCTGCACAATATTTGAGAGCGCAGAAATAGTTTGGTAAATGTCCTTCGGTGGAGAGGCCTCCCTTCCAGACTCCATCTCTGGCTGACTGGTACTGTCACGTACCTGGTAGGAGTCTGGAATGACGAGGTCGGCCTCCCTTGTATCTCCAACCCAAGCCCCACTGAGGATGGGACAGACCTAGGGTGAGTAGTTACACGAGAGCCTGTAGTTGCGTGCAGAACTTGTCAGCTGAGTTGCAGACGTGGAGATGCAGGCAGAGCATCTGGTAAGGAACTGGACTCAGGAAAGCTGGTAGGATGGACAGCTAGCACAGGCACTGGAGACAGCGTTAAGCCAAGCAGGAGGCTGGTGCAGGATCACAAGGGTGGCCGGGTTCGGTAGCAGACGGGCAGCGAGGTACTGAATAGGTTCAAGATTCAAATTGCCTCTTCTCTTCTTGTCGAAGAACTTTTTATTATCTGCCTGGGTCTTGGAGATTGTATCCTGCAGTAATTGGTAGTTTGAGTTAAGGAAGTTCAACCTGTCTTGTACGGCAGGTACAGAAGAATCAATAGGCAGCTCAAGCAAGAAAGAAGGATGGTATCCATAATTGGCGAAAAAAGGTGACTGTTTGGTTGCCGAATGGGTGAAATTATTGTATGAAAATTCCGCGAGTGGGAGAAGTGATAGCCAGTCATCCTGCGCAAATGAAGAAAAGCATCGTATGTACTGTTCAAGGGTTTGATTGACCCTTTCAGTCTGTCCATTAGTTTGTGGGTGATAAGCTGTGGAGAGGCGGAGTTCAATGTTCAAAGTTTCACATAAGGCCCTCGAACATCTAGAAGTGAACTGCACCCCTCGATCAGAAACTATGCTGTCAGGGATGCCATGCAACCTTACAATCTCCTTGATAAAAGTTGAGGCAGTCTCCGGGGCAGAAGGAGATCCTTGCAGAGGTACAAAGTGGGCCATTTTGGTCAAACGATCAACCACAACGAAAATGGTAGTGAAGTCTTCAGATGGGGAAGTTCTACTATAAAATCCATGGAGATCATGCTCCATGGTTTCTCAGGTACAGGAAGGGGCTCAAGTAGACCCCAAGTTCTGGCTCTGTCTGTCTTATTCCGAAGGCATGAAATACAAGATCTTACATATTTCTTGCAGTCGTTCATCAAGTTTGGCCACCAGAATGTACGGGAGATCAAATTAGCCGTCTTGTGAATCCCAAAGTGACCCGCTAGGGGATGATCATGACATCGCCCTAGGACGGCAACTCTGAACTGTTCTGGGACCTGCAGTAATTGGTAGTTGGAGTTAAGGAAGTTCAACCTGTCTTGTACGGCAGGTACAGAAGAATCAATAGGCAGCTCAGGCAAGAAAGAAGGATGGTATCCATAATTGGCGAAAAAAGGTGACTGTTTGGTTGCCGAATGGGTGGAATTATTGTATGAAAATTCCGCGAGTGGGAGAAGTGATAGCCAGTCATCCTGTGCAAAAGAAGAAAAGCATCGTAGGTACTGTTCAAGGGTTTGATTGACCCTTTCAGTCTGTCCATTAGTTTGTGGGTGATAAGCTGTGGAGAGGCGGAGTTCAATGTTCAATGTTTCACATAAGGCCCTCCAAAATCTAGAAGTGAACTGCACCCCTCGATCAGAAACTATGCTGTCAGGGATGCCATGCAACCTTACAATCTCCTTGATAAAAGTTGAGGCAGTCTCCGGGGCAGAAGGAGTTCCTTGCAGAGGTACAAAGTGGGCCATTTTGGTCAAACGATCAACCACAACGAAAATGGTAGTGAAGTCTTCAGATGGAGGAAGTTGTACTATAAAATCCATGGAGATCATGCTCCATGGTTTCTCAGGTACAGGAAGGGGCTCAAGTAGACCCCAAGTTCTGGCTTTGTCTGTCTTATTCCGAAGGCATGAAATACAAGATCTTACATATTTCTTGCAGTCGTTCATCAAATTTGGCCACCAGAATGTACGGAAGATCAAATTAGCCGTCTTGTGAATCCTAAAGTGACCCGCTCTTGTAACTTCTGCACAATATTTGAGAGCGCAGAAATAGTTTGGTAAATGTCCTTCGGTGGAGAGGCCTCCCTTCCAGACTCCATCTCTGGCTGACTGGTACTGTCACGTACCTGGTAGGAGTCTGGAATGACGAAGTCGGCTTCCCTTGTATCTCCAACCCAAGCCCCACTGAGGATGGGACAGACCTAGGGTGAGGAGTTACACGAGTGCCTGTAGTTGCGTGCAGAACTTGTCAGCTGAGTTGCAGACGTGGAGATGCAGGCAGAGCATCTGGTAAGGAACTGGACTCAGGAAAGCTGGTAGGATGGACAGCTAGCACAGGCACTGGAGACAGCGTTAAGCCAAGCAGGAAGCTGGTGCAGGATCACAAGGGTGGCCGGGTTCGGTAGCAGACGGGCAGCGAGGTACTGGAAAAGGTTCAAGATTCAAATTGCCTCTTCTCTTCTTGTCGAAGAACTTTTTATTATCTGCCTGGGTCTTGGAGATTGTATCCTGCAGTAATTGGTAGTTGGAGTTAAGGAAGTTCAACCTGTCTTGTACGGCAGGTACAGAAGAATCAATAGGCAGCTCAGGCAAGAAAGAAGGATGGTATCCATAATTGGCGAAAAAAGGTGACTGTTTGGTTGCCGAATGGGTGGAATTATTGTATGAAAATTCCGCGAGTGGGAGAAGTGATAGCCAGTCATCCTGTGCAAAAGAAGAAAAGCATCGTAGGTACTGTTCAAGGGTTTGATTGACCCTTTCAGTCTGTCCATTAGTTTGTGGGTGATAAGCTGTGGAGAGGCGGAGTTCAATGTTCAAAGTTTCACATAAGGCCCTCCAAAATCTAGAAGTGAACTGCACCCCTCGATCAGAAACTATGCTGTCAGGGATGCCATGCAACCTTACAATCTCCTTGATAAAAGTTGAGGCAGTCTCGGGGCAGAAGGAGTTCCTTGCAGAGGTACAAAGTGGGCCATTTTGGTCAAACGATCAACCACAACGAAAATGGTACTGAAGTCTTCAGATGGGGGAAGTTCTACTATAAAATCCATGGAGATCATGCTCCATGGTTTCTCAGGTACAGGAAGGGGCTCAAGTAGACCCCAAGTTCTGGCTCTGTCTGTCTTATTCCGAAGGCATGAAATACAAGATCTTACATATTTCTTGCAATCGTTCATCAAGTTTGGCCACCAGAATGTACGGGAGATTAAATTAGCCGTCTTGTGAATCCCAAAGTGACCCGCTAGGGGATGATCATGACATCGCCCTAGGACGGCAACTCTGAACTGTTCTGGGACCTGCAGTAATTGGTAGTTGGAGTTAAGGAAGTTCAACCTGTCTTGTACGGCAGGTACAGAAGAACCAATAGGCAGCTCAGGCAAGAAAGAAGGATGGTATCCATAATTGGCGAAAAAAGGTGACTGTTTGGTTTCCGAATGGGTGGAATTATTGTATGAAAATTCCACGAGTGGGAGAAGTAATAGCCAGTCATCCTGTGCAAAAGAAGAAAAGCATCGTAGGTACTGTTCAAGGGTTTGATTGACCCTTTCAGTCTGTCCATTAGTTTGTGGGTGATAAGCTGTGGAGAGGCGGAGTTCAATGTTCAAAGTTTCACATAAGGCCCTCCAAAATCTAGAGGTGAACTGCACCCCTCGATCAGAAACTATGCTGTCAGGGATGCCATGCAACCTTACAATCTCCTTGATAAAAGTTGAGGCAGTCTCCGGGGCAGAAGGAGTTCCTTGCAGAGGTACAAAGTGGGCCATTTTGGTCAAACGATCAACCACAACGAAAATGGTAGTAAAGTCTTCAGATGGGGGAAGTTCTACTATAAAATCCATGGAGATCATGCTCCATGGTTTCTCAGGTACAGGAAGGGGCTCAAGTAGACCCCAAGTTCTGGCTCTGTCTGTCTTATTCCGAAGGCATGAAATACAAGATCTTACATATTTCTTGCAGTCGTTCATCAAATTTGGCCACCAGAATGTACGGGAGATCAAATTGGCCGTCTTGTGAATCCCAAAGTGACCCGCTCTTGTAACTTCTGCACAATATTTGAGAGCGCAGAAATAGTTTGGTAAATGTCCTTCGGTGGAGAGGCCTCCCTTCCAGACTCCATCTCTGGCTGACTGGTACTGTCACGTACCTGGTAGGAGTCTGGAATGACGAGGTCGGCCTCCCTTGTATCTCCAACCCAAGCCCCACTGAGGATGGGACAGACCTTGGGTGAGGAGTTACACGAGTGCCTGTAGTTGCGTGCAGAACTTGTCAGCTGAGTTGCAGACGTGGAGATGCAGGCAGAGCATCTGGTAAGGAACTGGACTAAGGAAAGCTGGTAGGATGGACAGCTAGCACAGGCACTGGAGACAGCGTTAAGCCAAGCAGGAGGCTGGTGCAGGATCACAAGGGTGGCCGGGTTCGGTAGCAGACGGGCAGCGAGGTACTGGAAAAGGTTCAAGATTCAAATTGCCTCTTCTCTTCTTGTCGAAGAACTTTTGATTATCTGCCTGGGTCTTGGAGATTGTATCCTGCAGTAATTGGTAGTTTGAGTTAAGGAAGTTCAACCTGTCTTGTACGGCAGGTACAGAAGAATCAATAGGCAGCTCAGGCAAGAAAGAAGGATGGTATCCATAATTGGCGAAAAAAGGTGACTGTTTGGTTGCCGAATGGGTGGAATTATTGTATGAAAATTCCGCGAGTGGGAGAAGTGATAGCCAGTCATCCTGCGCAAAAGAAGAAAAGCATCGTAGGTACTGTTCAAGGGTTTGATTGACCCTTTCAGTCTGTCCATTAGTTTGTGGGTGATAAGCTGTGGAGAGGCGGAGTTCAAGGTTCAAAGTTTCACATAAGGCCCTCCAACATCTAGAAGTGATCTGCACCCCTCGATCAGAAACTATGCTGTCAGGGATGCCATGCAACCTTACAATCTCCTTGATAAAACTTGAGGCAGTCTCCGGGGCAGAATGAGTTCCTTGCAGAGGTACAAAGTGGGCCATTTTGGTCAAACGATCAACCACAACGAAAATGGTAGTGAAGTCTTCAGATGGGGGAAGTTCTACTATAAAATCCATGGAGATCATGCTCCATGGTTTCTCAGGTACAGGAAGGGGCTCAAGTAGACCCCAAGTTCTGGCTCTGTCTGTCTTATTCCGAAGGCATGAAATACGAGATCTTACATATTTCTTGCAGTCGTTCATCAAGTTTGGACACCAGAATGTACGGGAGATCAAGTTAGCCGTCTTGTGAATCCCAAAGTGACCCGCTAGGGGATGATCATGACATCGCCATAGGACGGCAACTCTGAACTGTTCTGGGACCTGCAGTAATTGGTAGTTGGAGTTAAGGAAGTTCAACCTGTCTTGTACGGCAGGTACAGAAGAATCAATAGGCAGCTCAGGCAAGAAAGAAGGATGGTATCCATAATTGGTGAAAAAAGGTGACTGTTTGGTTACCGAATGGGTGGAATTATTGTATGAAAATTCCGCGAGTGGGAGAAGTGATAGCCAGTCATCCTGTGCAAAAGAAGAAAATCATCGTAGGTACTGTTCAAGGGTTTGATTGACCCTTTCAGTCTGTCCATTAGTTTGTGGGTGATAAGCTGTGGAGAGGCGGAGTTCAATGTTCAAAGTTTCACATAAGGCCTTCCAAAATCTAGAAGTGAACTGCACCCCTCGATCAGAAACTATGCTGTCAGGGATGCCATGCAACCTTACAATCTCCTTGATAAAAGTTGAGGCAGTCTCCGGGGCAGGAGTTCCTTGCAGAGGTACAAAGTGGGCCATTTTGGTCAAACGATCAACCACAACGAAAATGGTAGTAAAGTCTTCAGATGGGGGAAGTTCTACTATAAAATCCATGGAGATCATGCTCCATGGTTTCTCAGGTACAGGAAGGGGCTCAAGTAGACCCCAAGTTCTGGCTCTGTCTGTCTTATTCCGAAGGCATGAAATACAAGATCTTACATATTTCTTGCAGTCGTTCATCAAGTTTGGCCACTAGAATGTACGGGAGATCAAATTAGCCGTCTTGTGAATCCCAAAGTGACCCGCTCTTGTAACTTCTGCACAATATTTGAGAGCGCAGAAATAGTTTGGTAAATGTCCTTCGGTGGAGAGGCCTCCCTTCCAGACTCCATCTCTGGCTGACTGGTACTGTCACGTACCTGGTAGGAGTCTGGAATGACGAGGTCGGCCTCCCTTGTATCTCCAACCCAAGCCCCACTGAGGATGGGACAGACCTAGGGTGAGTAGTTACACGAGAGCCTGTAGTTGCGTGCAGAACTTGTCAGCTGAGTTGCAGACGTGGAGATGCAGGCAGAGCATCTGGTAAGGAACTGGACTCAGGAAAGCTGGTAGGATGGACAGCTAGCACAGGCACTGGAGACAGCGTTAAGCCAAGCAGGAGGCTGGTGCAGGATCACAAGGGTGGCCGGGTTCGGTAGCAGACGGGCAGCGAGGTACTGGAATAGGTTCAAGATTCAAATTGCCTCTTCTCTTCTTGTCGAAGAACTTTTTATTATCTGCCTGGGTCTTGGAGATTGTATCCTGCAGTAATTGGTAGTTTGAGTTAAGGAAGTTCAACCTGTCTTGTACGGCAGGTACAGAAGAACCAATAGGCAGCTCAGGCAAGAAAGAAGGATGGTATCCATAATTGGCGAAAAAAGGTGACTGTTTGGTTTCCGAATGGGTGGAATTATTGTATGAAAATTCCACGAGTGGGAGAAGTAATAGCCAGTCATCCTGTGCAAAAGAAGAAAAGCATCGTAGGTACTGTTCAAGGGTTTGATTGACCCTTTCAGTCTGTCCATTAGTTTGTGGGTGATAAGCTGTGGAGAGGCGGAGTTCAATGTTAAAGTTTCACATAAGGCCCTCCAAAATCTAGAGGTGAACTGCACCCCTCGATCAGAAACTATGCTGTCAGGGATGCCATGCAACCTTACAATCTCCTTGATAAAAGTTGAGGCAGTCTCCGGGGCAGAAGGAGTTCCTTGCAGAGGTACAAAGTGGGCCATTTTGGTCAAACGATCAACCACAACGAAAATGGTAGTAAAGTCTTCAGATGGGGGAAGTTCTACTATAAAATCCATGGAGATCATGCTCCATGGTTTCTCAGGTACAGGAAGGGGCTCAAGTAGACCCCAAGTTCTGGCTCTGTCTGTCTTATTCCGAAGGCATGAAATACAAGATCTTACATATTTCTTGCAGTCGTTCATCAAATTTGGCCACCAGAATGTACGGGAGATCAAATTGGCCGTCTTGTGAATCCCAAAGTGACCCGCTCTTGTAACTTCTGCACAATATTTGAGAGCGCAGAAATAGTTTGGTAAATGTCCTTCGGTGGAGAGGCCTCCCTTCCAGACTCCATCTCTGGCTGACTGGTACTGTCACGTACCTGGTAGGAGTCTGGAATGACGAGGTCGGCCTCCCTTGTATCTCCAACCCAAGCCCCACTGAGGATGGGACAGACCTTGGGTGAGGAGTTACACGAGTGCCTGTAGTTGCGTGCAGAACTTGTCAGCTGAGTTGCAGACGTGGAGATGCAGGCAGAGCATCTGGTAAGGAACTGGACTAAGGAAAGCTGGTAGGATGGACAGCTAGCACAGGCACTGGAGACAGCGTTAAGCCAAGCAGGAGGCTGGTGCAGGATCACAAGGGTGGCCGGGTTCGGTAGCAGACGGGCAGCGAGGTACTGGAAAAGGTTCAAGATTCAAATTGCCTCTTCTCTTCTTGTCGAAGAACTTTTGATTATCTGCCTGGGTCTTGGAGATTGTATCCTGCAGTAATTGGTAGTTTGAGTTAAGGAAGTTCAACCTGTCTTGTACGGCAGGTACAGAAGAATCAATAGGCAGCTCAGGCAAGAAAGAAGGATGGTATCCATAATTGGCGAAAAAAGGTGACTGTTTGGTTGCCGAATGGGTGGAATTATTGTATGAAAATTCCGCGAGTGGGAGAAGTGATAGCCAGTCATCCTGCGCAAAAGAAGAAAAGCATCGTAGGTACTGTTCAAGGGTTTGATTGACCCTTTCAGTCTGTCCATTAGTTTGTGGGTGATAAGCTGTGGAGAGGCGGAGTTCAAGGTTCAAAGTTTCACATAAGGCCCTCCAACATCTAGAAGTGATCTGCACCCCTCGATCAGAAACTATGCTGTCAGGGATGCCATGCAACCTTACAATCTCCTTGATAAAACTTGAGGCAGTCTCCGGGGCAGAATGAGTTCCTTGCAGAGGTACAAAGTGGGCCATTTTGGTCAAACGATCAACCACAACGAAAATGGTAGTGAAGTCTTCAGATGGGGGAAGTTCTACTATAAAATCCATGGAGATCATGCTCCATGGTTTCTCAGGTACAGGAAGGGGCTCAAGTAGACCCCAAGTTCTGGCTCTGTCTGTCTTATTCCGAAGGCATGAAATACGAGATCTTACATATTTCTTGCAGTCGTTCATCAAGTTTGGCCACCAGAATGTACGGGAGATCAAGTTAGCCGTCTTGTGAATCCCAAAGTGACCCGCTAGGGGATGATCATGACATCGCCATAGGACGGCAACTCTGAACTGTTCTGGGACCTGCAGTAATTGGTAGTTGGAGTTAAGGAAGTTCAACCTGTCTTGTACGGCAGGTACAGAAGAATCAATAGGCAGCTCAGGCAAGAAAGAAGGATGGTATCCATAATTGGCGAAAAAAGGTGACTGTTTGGTTACCGAATGGGTGGAATTATTGTATGAAAATTCCGCGAGTGGGAGAAGTGATAGCCAGTCATCCTGTGCAAAAGAAGAAAATCATCGTAGGTACTGTTCAAGGGTTTGATTGACCCTTTCAGTCTGTCCATTAGTTTGTGGGTGATAAGCTGTGGAGAGGCGGAGTTCAATGTTCAAAGTTTCACATAAGGCCTTCCAAAATCTAGAAGTGAACTGCACCCCTCGATCAGAAACTATGCTGTCAGGGATGCCATGCAACCTTACAATCTCCTTGATAAAAGTTGAGGCAGTCTCCGGGGCAGAAGGAGTTCCTTGCAGAGGTACAAAGTGGGCCATTTTGGTCAAACGATCAACCACAACGAAAATGGTAGTAAAGTCTTCAGATGGGGGAAGTTCTACTATAAAATCCATGGAGATCATGCTCCATGGTTTCTCAGGTACAGGAAGGGGCTCAAGTAGACCCCAAGTTCTGGCTCTGTCTGTCTTATTCCGAAGGCATGAAATACAAGATCTTACATATTTCTTGCAGTCGTTCATCAAATTTGGCCACCAGAATGTACGGGAGATCAAATTGGCCGTCTTGTGAATCCCAAAGTGACCCGCTCTTGTAACTTCTGCACAATATTTGAGAGCGCAGAAATAGTTTGGTAAATGTCCTTCGGTGGAGAGGCCTCCCTTCCAGACTCCATCTCTGGCTGACTGGTACTGTCACGTACCTGGTAGGAGTCTGGAATGACGAAGTCGGCTTCCCTTGTATCTCCAACCCAAGCCCCACTGAGGATGGGACAGACCTAGGGTGAGGAGTTACACGAGTGCCTGTAGTTGCGTGCAGAACTTGTCAGCTGAGTTGCAGACGTGGAGATGCAGGCAGAGCATCTGGTAAGGAACTGGACTCAGGAAAGCTGGTAGGATGGACAGCTAGCACAGGCACTGGAGACAGCGTTAAGCCAAGCAGGAAGCTGGTGCAGGATCACAAGGGTGGCCGGGTTCGGTAGCAGACGGGCAGCGAGGTACTGGAAAAGGTTCAAGATTCAAATTGCCTCTTCTCTTCTTGTCGAAGAACTTTTTATTATCTGCCTGGGTCTTGGAGATTGTATCCTGCAGTAATTGGTAGTTGGAGTTAAGGAAGTTCAACCTGTCTTGTACGGCAGGTACAGAAGAATCAATAGGCAGCTCAGGCAAGAAAGAAGGATGGTATCCATAATTGGCGAAAAAAGGTGACTGTTTGGTTGCCGAATGGGTGGAATTATTGTATGAAAATTCCGCGAGTGGGAGAAGTGATAGCCAGTCATCCTGTGCAAAAGAAGAAAAGCATCGTAGGTACTGTTCAAGGGTTTGATTGACCCTTTCAGTCTGTCCATTAGTTTGTGGGTGATAAGCTGTGGAGAGGCGGAGTTCAATGTTCAAAGTTTCACATAAGGCCCTCCAAAATCTAGAAGTGAACTGCACCCCTCGATCAGAAACTATGCTGTCAGGGATGCCATGCAACCTTACAATCTCCTTGATAAAAGTTGAGGCAGTCTCGGGGCAGAAGGAGTTCCTTGCAGAGGTACAAAGTGGGCCATTTTGGTCAAACGATCAACCACAACGAAAATGGTACTGAAGTCTTCAGATGGGGGAAGTTCTACTATAAAATCCATGGAGATCATGCTCCATGGTTTCTCAGGTACAGGAAGGGGCTCAAGTAGACCCCAAGTTCTGGCTCTGTCTGTCTTATTCCGAAGGCATGAAATACAAGATCTTACATATTTCTTGCAATCGTTCATCAAGTTTGGCCACCAGAATGTACGGGAGATTAAATTAGCCGTCTTGTGAATCCCAAAGTGACCCGCTAGGGGATGATCATGACATCGCCCTAGGACGGCAACTCTGAACTGTTCTGGGACCTGCAGTAATTGGTAGTTGGAGTTAAGGAAGTTCAACCTGTCTTGTACGGCAGGTACAGAAGAACCAATAGGCAGCTCAGGCAAGAAAGAAGGATGGTATCCATAATTGGCGAAAAAAGGTGACTGTTTGGTTTCCGAATGGGTGGAATTATTGTATGAAAATTCCACGAGTGGGAGAAGTAATAGCCAGTCATCCTGTGCAAAAGAAGAAAAGCATCGTAGGTACTGTTCAAGGGTTTGATTGACCCTTTCAGTCTGTCCATTAGTTTGTGGGTGATAAGCTGTGGAGAGGCGGAGTTCAATGTTAAAAGTTTCACATAAGGCCCTCCAAAATCTAGAGGTGAACTGCACCCCTCGATCAGAAACTATGCTGTCAGGGATGCCATGCAACCTTACAATCTCCTTGATAAAAGTTGAGGCAGTCTCCGGGGCAGAAGGAGTTCCTTGCAGAGGTACAAAGTGGGCCATTTTGGTCAAACGATCAACCACAACGAAAATGGTAGTAAAGTCTTCAGATGGGGGAAGTTCTACTATAAAATCCATGGAGATCATGCTCCATGGTTTCTCAGGTACAGGAAGGGGCTCAAGTAGACCCCAAGTTCTGGCTCTGTCTGTCTTATTCCGAAGGCATGAAATACAAGATCTTACATATTTCTTGCAGTCGTTCATCAAATTTGGCCACCAGAATGTACGGGAGATCAAATTGGCCGTCTTGTGAATCCCAAAGTGACCCGCTCTTGTAACTTCTGCACAATATTTGAGAGCGCAGAAATAGTTTGGTAAATGTCCTTCGGTGGAGAGGCCTCCCTTCCAGACTCCATCTCTGGCTGACTGGTACTGTCACGTACCTGGTAGGAGTCTGGAATGACGAGGTCGGCCTCCCTTGTATCTCCAACCCAAGCCCCACTGAGGATGGGACAGACCTTGGGTGAGGAGTTACACGAGTGCCTGTAGTTGCGTGCAGAACTTGTCAGCTGAGTTGCAGACGTGGAGATGCAGGCAGAGCATCTGGTAAGGAACTGGACTAAGGAAAGCTGGTAGGATGGACAGCTAGCACAGGCACTGGAGACAGCGTTAAGCCAAGCAGGAGGCTGGTGCAGGATCACAAGGGTGGCCGGGTTCGGTAGCAGACGGGCAGCGAGGTACTGGAAAAGGTTCAAGATTCAAATTGCCTCTTCTCTTCTTGTCGAAGAACTTTTGATTATCTGCCTGGGTCTTGGAGATTGTATCCTGCAGTAATTGGTAGTTTGAGTTAAGGAAGTTCAACCTGTCTTGTACGGCAGGTACAGAAGAATCAATAGGCAGCTCAGGCAAGAAAGAAGGATGGTATCCATAATTGGCGAAAAAAGGTGACTGTTTGGTTGCCGAATGGGTGGAATTATTGTATGAAAATTCCGCGAGTGGGAGAAGTGATAGCCAGTCATCCTGCGCAAAAGAAGAAAAGCATCGTAGGTACTGTTCAAGGGTTTGATTGACCCTTTCAGTCTGTCCATTAGTTTGTGGGTGATAAGCTGTGGAGAGGCGGAGTTCAAGGTTCAAAGTTTCACATAAGGCCCTCCAACATCTAGAAGTGATCTGCACCCCTCGATCAGAAACTATGCTGTCAGGGATGCCATGCAACCTTACAATCTCCTTGATAAAACTTGAGGCAGTCTCCGGGGCAGAATGAGTTCCTTGCAGAGGTACAAAGTGGGCCATTTTGGTCAAACGATCAACCACAACGAAAATGGTAGTGAAGTCTTCAGATGGGGGAAGTTCTACTATAAAATCCATGGAGATCATGCTCCATGGTTTCTCAGGTACAGGAAGGGGCTCAAGTAGACCCCAAGTTCTGGCTCTGTCTGTCTTATTCCGAAGGCATGAAATACGAGATCTTACATATTTCTTGCAGTCGTTCATCAAGTTTGGACACCAGAATGTACGGGAGATCAAGTTAGCCGTCTTGTGAATCCCAAAGTGACCCGCTAGGGGATGATCATGACATCGCCATAGGACGGCAACTCTGAACTGTTCTGGGACCTGCAGTAATTGGTAGTTGGAGTTAAGGAAGTTCAACCTGTCTTGTACGGCAGGTACAGAAGAATCAATAGGCAGCTCAGGCAAGAAAGAAGGATGGTATCCATAATTGGTGAAAAAAGGTGACTGTTTGGTTACCGAATGGGTGGAATTATTGTATGAAAATTCCGCGAGTGGGAGAAGTGATAGCCAGTCATCCTGTGCAAAAGAAGAAAATCATCGTAGGTACTGTTCAAGGGTTTGATTGACCCTTTCAGTCTGTCCATTAGTTTGTGGGTGATAAGCTGTGGAGAGGCGGAGTTCAATGTTCAAAGTTTCACATAAGGCCTTCCAAAATCTAGAAGTGAACTGCACCCCTCGATCAGAAACTATGCTGTCAGGGATGCCATGCAACCTTACAATCTCCTTGATAAAAGTTGAGGCAGTCTCCGGGGCAGGAGTTCCTTGCAGAGGTACAAAGTGGGCCATTTTGGTCAAACGATCAACCACAACGAAAATGGTAGTAAAGTCTTCAGATGGGGGAAGTTCTACTATAAAATCCATGGAGATCATGCTCCATGGTTTCTCAGGTACAGGAAGGGGCTCAAGTAGACCCCAAGTTCTGGCTCTGTCTGTCTTATTCCGAAGGCATGAAATACAAGATCTTACATATTTCTTGCAGTCGTTCATCAAGTTTGGCCACTAGAATGTACGGGAGATCAAATTAGCCGTCTTGTGAATCCCAAAGTGACCCGCTCTTGTAACTTCTGCACAATATTTGAGAGCGCAGAAATAGTTTGGTAAATGTCCTTCGGTGGAGAGGCCTCCCTTCCAGACTCCATCTCTGGCTGACTGGTACTGTCACGTACCTGGTAGGAGTCTGGAATGACGAGGTCGGCCTCCCTTGTATCTCCAACCCAAGCCCCACTGAGGATGGGACAGACCTAGGGTGAGTAGTTACACGAGAGCCTGTAGTTGCGTGCAGAACTTGTCAGCTGAGTTGCAGACGTGGAGATGCAGGCAGAGCATCTGGTAAGGAACTGGACTCAGGAAAGCTGGTAGGATGGACAGCTAGCACAGGCACTGGAGACAGCGTTAAGCCAAGCAGGAGGCTGGTGCAGGATCACAAGGGTGGCCGGGTTCGGTAGCAGACGGGCAGCGAGGTACTGGAATAGGTTCAAGATTCAAATTGCCTCTTCTCTTCTTGTCGAAGAACTTTTTATTATCTGCCTGGGTCTTGGAGATTGTATCCTGCAGTAATTGGTAGTTTGAGTTAAGGAAGTTCAACCTGTCTTGTACGGCAGGTACAGAAGAACCAATAGGCAGCTCAGGCAAGAAAGAAGGATGGTATCCATAATTGGCGAAAAAAGGTGACTGTTTGGTTTCCGAATGGGTGGAATTATTGTATGAAAATTCCACGAGTGGGAGAAGTAATAGCCAGTCATCCTGTGCAAAAGAAGAAAAGCATCGTAGGTACTGTTCAAGGGTTTGATTGACCCTTTCAGTCTGTCCATTAGTTTGTGGGTGATAAGCTGTGGAGAGGCGGAGTTCAATGTTAAAGTTTCACATAAGGCCCTCCAAAATCTAGAGGTGAACTGCACCCCTCGATCAGAAACTATGCTGTCAGGGATGCCATGCAACCTTACAATCTCCTTGATAAAAGTTGAGGCAGTCTCCGGGGCAGAAGGAGTTCCTTGCAGAGGTACAAAGTGGGCCATTTTGGTCAAACGATCAACCACAACGAAAATGGTAGTAAAGTCTTCAGATGGGGGAAGTTCTACTATAAAATCCATGGAGATCATGCTCCATGGTTTCTCAGGTACAGGAAGGGGCTCAAGTAGACCCCAAGTTCTGGCTCTGTCTGTCTTATTCCGAAGGCATGAAATACAAGATCTTACATATTTCTTGCAGTCGTTCATCAAATTTGGCCACCAGAATGTACGGGAGATCAAATTGGCCGTCTTGTGAATCCCAAAGTGACCCGCTCTTGTAACTTCTGCACAATATTTGAGAGCGCAGAAATAGTTTGGTAAATGTCCTTCGGTGGAGAGGCCTCCCTTCCAGACTCCATCTCTGGCTGACTGGTACTGTCACGTACCTGGTAGGAGTCTGGAATGACGAGGTCGGCCTCCCTTGTATCTCCAACCCAAGCCCCACTGAGGATGGGACAGACCTTGGGTGAGGAGTTACACGAGTGCCTGTAGTTGCGTGCAGAACTTGTCAGCTGAGTTGCAGACGTGGAGATGCAGGCAGAGCATCTGGTAAGGAACTGGACTAAGGAAAGCTGGTAGGATGGACAGCTAGCACAGGCACTGGAGACAGCGTTAAGCCAAGCAGGAGGCTGGTGCAGGATCACAAGGGTGGCCGGGTTCGGTAGCAGACGGGCAGCGAGGGTACTGGAAAAGGTTCAAGATTCAAATTGCCTCTTCTCTTCTTGTCGAAGAACTTTTGATTATCTGCCTGGGTCTTGGAGATTGTATCCTGCAGTAATTGGTAGTTTGAGTTAAGGAAGTTCAACCTGTCTTGTACGGCAGGTACAGAAGAATCAATAGGCAGCTCAGGCAAGAAAGAAGGATGGTATCCATAATTGGCGAAAAAAGGTGACTGTTTGGTTGCCGAATGGGTGGAATTATTGTATGAAAATTCCGCGAGTGGGAGAAGTGATAGCCAGTCATCCTGCGCAAAAGAAGAAAAGCATCGTAGGTACTGTTCAAGGGTTTGATTGACCCTTTCAGTCTGTCCATTAGTTTGTGGGTGATAAGCTGTGGAGAGGCGGAGTTCAAGGTTCAAAGTTTCACATAAGGCCCTCCAACATCTAGAAGTGATCTGCACCCCTCGATCAGAAACTATGCTGTCAGGGATGCCATGCAACCTTACAATCTCCTTGATAAAACTTGAGGCAGTCTCCGGGGCAGAATGAGTTCCTTGCAGAGGTACAAAGTGGGCCATTTTGGTCAAACGATCAACCACAACGAAAATGGTAGTGAAGTCTTCAGATGGGGGAAGTTCTACTATAAAATCCATGGAGATATGCTCCATGGTTTCTCAGGTACAGGAAGGGGCTCAAGTAGACCCCAAGTTCTGGCTCTGTCTGTCTTATTCCGAAGGCATGAAATACGAGATCTTACATATTTCTTGCAGTCGTTCATCAAGTTTGGCCACCAGAATGTACGGGAGATCAAGTTAGCCGTCTTGTGAATCCCAAAGTGACCCGCTAGGGGATGATCATGACATCGCCATAGGACGGCAACTCTGAACTGTTCTGGGACCTGCAGTAATTGGTAGTTGGAGTTAAGGAAGTTCAACCTGTCTTGTACGGCAGGTACAGAAGAATCAATAGGCAGCTCAGGCAAGAAAGAAGGATGGTATCCATAATTGGCGAAAAAAGGTGACTGTTTGGTTACCGAATGGGTGGAATTATTGTATGAAAATTCCGCGAGTGGGAGAAGTGATAGCCAGTCATCCTGTGCAAAAGAAGAAAATCATCGTAGGTACTGTTCAAGGGTTTGATTGACCCTTTCAGTCTGTCCATTAGTTTGTGGGTGATAAGCTGTGGAGAGGCGGAGTTCAATGTTCAAAGTTTCACATAAGGCCTTCCAAAATCTAGAAGTGAACTGCACCCCTCGATCAGAAACTATGCTGTCAGGGATGCCATGCAACCTTACAATCTCCTTGATAAAAGTTGAGGCAGTCTCCGGGGCAGAAGGAGTTCCTTGCAGAGGTACAAAGTGGGCCATTTTGGTCAAACGATCAACCACAACGAAAATGGTAGTAAAGTCTTCAGATGGGGGAAGTTCTACTATAAAATCCATGGAGATCATGCTCCATGGTTTCTCAGGTACAGGAAGGGGCTCAAGTAGACCCCAAGTTCTGGCTCTGTCTGTCTTATTCCGAAGGCATGAAATACAAGATCTTACATATTTCTTGCAGTCGTTCATCAAATTTGGCCACCAGAATGTACGGGAGATCAAATTGGCCGTCTTGTGAATCCCAAAGTGACCCGCTCTTGTAACTTCTGCACAATATTTGAGAGCGCAGAAATAGTTTGGTAAATGTCCTTCGGTGGAGAGGCCTCCCTTCCAGACTCCATCTCTGGCTGACTGGTACTGTCACGTACCTGGTAGGAGTCTGGAATGACGAAGTCGGCTTCCCTTGTATCTCCAACCCAAGCCCCACTGAGGATGGGACAGACCTAGGGTGAGGAGTTACACGAGTGCCTGTAGTTGCGTGCAGAACTTGTCAGCTGAGTTGCAGACGTGGAGATGCAGGCAGAGCATCTGGTAAGGAACTGGACTCAGGAAAGCTGGTAGGATGGACAGCTAGCACAGGCACTGGAGACAGCGTTAAGCCAAGCAGGAAGCTGGTGCAGGATCACAAGGGTGGCCGGGTTCGGTAGCAGACGGGCAGCGAGGTACTGGAAAAGGTTCAAGATTCAAATTGCCTCTTCTCTTCTTGTCGAAGAACTTTTTATTATCTGCCTGGGTCTTGGAGATTGTATCCTGCAGTAATTGGTAGTTGGAGTTAAGGAAGTTCAACCTGTCTTGTACGGCAGGTACAGAAGAATCAATAGGCAGCTCAGGCAAGAAAGAAGGATGGTATCCATAATTGGCGAAAAAAGGTGACTGTTTGGTTGCCGAATGGGTGGAATTATTGTATGAAAATTCCGCGAGTGGGAGAAGTGATAGCCAGTCATCCTGTGCAAAAGAAGAAAAGCATCGTAGGTACTGTTCAAGGGTTTGATTGACCCTTTCAGTCTGTCCATTAGTTTGTGGGTGATAAGCTGTGGAGAGGCGGAGTTCAATGTTCAAAGTTTCACATAAGGCCCTCCAAAATCTAGAAGTGAACTGCACCCCTCGATCAGAAACTATGCTGTCAGGGATGCCATGCAACCTTACAATCTCCTTGATAAAAGTTGAGGCAGTCTCGGGGCAGAAGGAGTTCCTTGCAGAGGTACAAAGTGGGCCATTTTGGTCAAACGATCAACCACAACGAAAATGGTACTGAAGTCTTCAGATGGGGGAAGTTCTACTATAAAATCCATGGAGATCATGCTCCATGGTTTCTCAGGTACAGGAAGGGGCTCAAGTAGACCCCAAGTTCTGGCTCTGTCTGTCTTATTCCGAAGGCATGAAATACAAGATCTTACATATTTCTTGCAATCGTTCATCAAGTTTGGCCACCAGAATGTACGGGAGATTAAATTAGCCGTCTTGTGAATCCCAAAGTGACCCGCTAGGGGATGATCATGACATCGCCATAGGACGGCAACTCTGAACTGTTCTGGGACCTGCAGTAATTGGTAGTTGGAGTTAAGGAAGTTCAACCTGTCTTGTACGGCAGGTACAGAAGAATCAATAGGCAGCTCAGGCAAGAAAGAAGGATGGTATCCATAATTGGCGAAAAAAGGTGACTGTTTGGTTACCGAATGGGTGGAATTATTGTATGAAAATTCCGCGAGTGGGAGAAGTGATAGCCAGTCATCCTGTGCAAAAGAAGAAAATCATCGTAGGTACTGTTCAAGGGTTTGATTGACCCTTTCAGTCTGTCCATTAGTTTGTGGGTGATAAGCTGTGGAGAGGCGGAGTTCAATGTTCAAAGTTTCACATAAGGCCTTCCAAAATCTAGAAGTGAACTGCACCCCTCGATCAGAAACTATGCTGTCAGGGATGCCATGCAACCTTACAATCTCCTTGATAAAAGTTGAGGCAGTCTCCGGGGCAGAAGGAGTTCCTTGCAGAGGTACAAAAGTGGGCCATTTTGGTCAAAACGATCAACCACAACGAAAATGGTAGTAAAGTCTTCAGATGGGGGAAGTTCTACTATAAAATCCATGGAGATCATGCTCCATGGTTTCTCAGGTACAGGAAGGGGCTCAAGTAGACCCCAAGTTCTGGCTCTGTCTGTCTTATTCCGAAGGCATGAAATACAAGATCTACATATTTCTTGCAGTCGTTCATCAAATTTGGCCACCAGAATGTACGGGAGATCAAATTGGCCGTCTTGTGAATCCCAAAGTGACCCGCTCTTGTAACTTCTGCACAATATTTGAGAGCGCAGAAATAGTTTGGTAAATGTCCTTCGGTGGAGAGGCCTCCCTTCCAGACTCCATCTCTGGCTGACTGGTACTGTCACGTACCTGGTAGGAGTCTGGAATGACGAAGTCGGCTTCCCTTGTATCTCCAACCCAAGCCCCACTGAGGATGGGACAGACCTAGGGTGAGGAGTTACACGAGTGCCTGTAGTTGCGTGCAGAACTTGTCAGCTGTTGCAGACGTGGAGATGCAGGCAGAGCATCTGGTAAGGAACTGGACTCAGGAAAGCTGGTAGGATGGACAGCTAGCACAGGCACTGGAGACAGCGTTAAGCCAAGCAGGAAGCTGGTGCAGGATCACAAGGGTGGCCGGGTTCGGTAGCAGACGGGCAGCGAGGTACTGGAAAAGGTTCAAGATTCAAATTGCCTCTTCTCTTCTTGTCGAAGAACTTTTTATTATCTGCCTGGGTCTTGGAGATTGTATCCTGCAGTAATTGGTAGTTGGAGTTAAGGAAGTTCAACCTGTCTTGTACGGCAGGTACAGAAGAATCAATAGGCAGCTCAGGCAAGAAAGAAGGATGGTATCCATAATTGGCGAAAAAAGGTGACTGTTTGGTTGCCGAATGGGTGGAATTATTGTATGAAAATTCCGCGAGTGGGAGAAGTGATAGCCAGTCATCCTGTGCAAAAGAAGAAAAGCATCGTAGGTACTGTTCAAGGGTTTGATTGACCCTTTCAGTCTGTCCATTAGTTTGTGGGTGATAAGCTGTGGAGAGGCGGAGTTCAATGTTCAAAGTTTCACATAAGGCCCTCCAAAATCTAGAAGTGAACTGCACCCCTCGATCAGAAACTATGCTGTCAGGGATGCCATGCAACCTTACAATCTCCTTGATAAAAGTTGAGGCAGTCTCGGGCAGAAGGAGTTCCTTGCAGAGGTACAAAGTGGGCCATTTTGGTCAAACGATCAACCACAACGAAAATGGTACTGAAGTCTTCAGATGGGGGAAGTTCTACTATAAAATCCATGGAGATCATGCTCCATGGTTTCTCAGGTACAGGAAGGGGCTCAAGTAGACCCCAAGTTCTGGCTCTGTCTGTCTTATTCC
>JARGYO010004366.1:0-59926 GCA_029206835.1 Rana muscosa | reverse complement strand
AAAAAAGCCTGTTTGCATGAATTGTTAGCATAAATTTCATTCTGGTTGATGAGGGCACAAATTATGTTTTTTTTGGGAATCGAATCAATCAGTTTGCAGTAACTTATGTAAATGTTTTGATGCATGCATAGTGAACGTAAATGTCATCAAGTATACATACACACACACATAAGAGGTGGTTCTGGCCAGCTCAGTAGATGGCTTTAACCACTTCAATACAGGGCTTTTTGTACCACTTCCATACTGGGCCTATTCTAGCACTTCTCTCCTACATGTACAAATCATCATTCTTTTGCTAGAAAATTTACTCAGAACCCCGAAACATTATATATGTTTTTTTACGCAGACACCCTAGGGAATAAAATGACGGTCATTGCAACTTTTTTTCTTGCACGATATTTGCGCAATAATTTTTCAAACGCCTTTTTAAAAAAAAAAAATGGTTTCATGAACTAAAAAATAACAAAACAGTAAAGTTAGCCCAATTTTTGGGGAAAATATGAAAGATGATGTTACGCCGAGTAAATAGATACCTAACATGTCACGCTTTAAAATTGCGCACACAACTCATGGAATGGCGCCAAACTTCGGTACTTAAAAATCTCCATAGGCGACGCTTTATTTTTTTTACAGGTTACCAGGTTAGAATTACAGAGGAGGTCTAGTGCTATAATTGTTGCACGCGCCTCTAACGCACGCGACGATACCTCACATGTGTGGTTTGAACGGCGTTTACATATGTGGGCGACTTACGTGTGCATTATGACAAAAATATGACAAACTTTTTTTTTTTTTGCACAAAGTTGTCACTAAATTATATATTGCTCACACATGCCATGGGCATATGTGAAATTACACCCTAAAATACATTCTGCTGCTTCTCCTGAGTACGAGGATACCACATGTGTGGGACTTTTTAGGAGCCTAGCCGTGTACGGGCCCCCGAAAACCAAGCACCGTCTTCAAGGTTTCTAAAGGCATACATTTTTGATTTCACTCCTCACTACCTATCACTACCTATCACTGTTTTGAAGGCCATAAAATGCCAAGATGGCCCAAACTCCCCCCCCCCCAAATGACCCCATTTTGGAAAGTAGACATCCCCAAGCTATTTGCTGAGAGGCATGTTGAGCCCATTGAATTTTTTATTTTTATTTTTTGTCCCAAGTGATTGAATAATGACAAAAAAAAAAAGTACACAAAGTTGTCACAAATGTTATTGCATGCCATGGTTATATGTGGAATTGCACCCCAAAATACATTTTGCTGCTTCTCCTGAGTACGGGGGATACCACATGTGTGGGACTTTTTGGGAGCCTAGCCACGTACAGGACTCTGAAAACCAAGCACCGCCTTCAGGATTTCTAAGGGCGTAAATTTTTGATTTCACTCCTCACTACCTATCACAGTTTTGAAGGCCAAAAAAATGCCAAGATAGCACAACCCCCCCCCCCCCACCCCCCGAATGACCCCCATTTTGGAAAGTAGACACCCCCAAGCTATTTGCTGAGAGGCATGGTGAGTATTTTACAGCTCTCATTTGTTTTTGAAATGAAGAAAGAAAAATATATTTTATTTTTTTATTTTTTAAATTTTCAAAACTTTATGACACAAAGCGAGATCTGCAAAATACTCACCATACCTCTCAGAAAATAGCTTGGGGTGTCTACTTTCCAAAATGGGGTCATTTGGGGGGGGTTTTGTGCCATCTGGGCATTCCATGGCCTCCGAAACTGTGATAGGCAGTGAGGAGTGAAATCAAAAATTTACACCCTTAGAAAGCCTGAAGGCGGTGCTTGGTTTTCGGGGTCCTGTACGCGGCTAGGCTCCCAAAATGTCTCACACATGTGGTATCTCCGTACTCAGGAGAAGCAACAGAATGTATTTTGGGGTGCAATTCCACATATAACCATGGCATGTTTGAGCAATTATATCATTTAGTGACAACTTTTTGTACATTTTTTTTTTTCCTTTTTGTCATTATTCAATCACTTGGGACAAAAAAAAAATATTCAATGGACTCAAGATGCCTCTCAGCAAATAGCTTGGGGTGTCTACTTTCCAAAATGGGGTCATTTGGGGGGGGTTTTTAACTGTCCTGGCATTTTATGCACAACATTAGGAAGTTTATGTCACACATCATTCACTCTTCTAACCACTTGACCACCCTTTCTGACACTTTTTGTTTACATGAAAACATATTTTTTTTTTGCAAGAAAATTACGTTGAACCCCCAAACATTATATATTTTTTTAAGCAAAGGCCCTACAGATTAAAATAGTGGGTGTTGCATTTTTTTTTCCACACAGTATTTGGCGCAGCAATTTTTCAAACGCATTTTTTGGGGAAAAAACACACTTTTTTTTATTTTTAATGCACCGTAACACACTATATTGCCCAAATGTCTGATGAAAATAAAAAAGATGATCTTAGGCCGAGTACTTTGTATACCAAACATGACATGCTTTAAAATTGCGCTACAAACGCGCAGCGGCGACAAAACTACATACATTTTTAAAAGCCTTTAAAAGCCTTTACAGGTTACCACATTTAGATTTACAGAGGAGGGTCTACTGCTAAAAATGACTGTCCCTCGATCTGACCTTCGTGGTGATACCTCACATGCATGGTGCAATTGCTGTTTACATATGATGCTAGGACCGACGCTTGCGTTCGCCTTTGCGCAAGAGCAGGGGGGGACAGGGGTGCTATTTTTTTTTTATTATTATTATTTATTTTGCTTTTTTATTTTATTTTTAAACTGTTCCTTCCATTTTTATTTATTTTTTTACCATTTTTATTGTTATCTCAGGGAATGTAAATAGCCCCTTATGATAGCAATAGGTAGTGACAGGTACTCTTTTTAAAAAAAAAATTGGGGGGTTAGACCCTAGATCTTTCTTCTGCCCTCAAAGCTTCTGACCACACCAAGTATCGGTGTGATAAAATGCTTTCCCAATGACGCTGTTTAATCCGGGGGGAGACATTCCCTCCCTCTGCTTGTAAAAGCAGTCTAGAGGCTAATTATCTGCTAGGATTGCTTTTACATGAAAGCCGACCGCTGGCTGAAAAAAATGATACCAAGATGATACCTAAAATCTGCAGGCATCATTCTGGTATAACCATTCAAAGTCCAGCAACATACCAGTATGTTGCTGGTCCTTGTTGAACATGTATTGTAGACTTTTTTTTCATGCAGCCTGTTGGCTGAACGAAAAAAAAGAGATTGATCAGTGGGTATGCCCACCATTAGAATACCTCCCTTCATCCACCCACTTCTAATGATGGGCATACATGCACCATTTATATATGCCGAAAGCATGGGGGCCATCCTCCCGCAAAAAATTTATGCCGCATACACACGGTCTGACTTTTCCACGGGCAAGCCTCCGTCGGAATTTCGACCGTATGTACGCGGCATAAAAAGTTATGCCCGCGTACACACGGTCGGGACTTTTCCACAGGCAAGCCTTTGTCGGAATTTCGACCGTATGTACGCGGCATAAAAGGTTATGCCGCGTACACACGGTCGGACTTTTCCACGGGCAAGCCTCCGTCGTAATTTCGACCGTATGTATGTGGCATTAGGAGCAAAATCGCACCCTCCGCCCCTGCTGCCCCCATGCTTCAGCATATATGCTCTTTTTTTTAACTGTGGTTGGTGAAATCACCTCCTACAGCGTTGGAGTCACAGCTTTATGTATCGTGGAGTAAACTCTGTTGCTGTCAAGATAAATAAATCCACGCTGCACCTGAATGGCGTACCTGCTAAGCAAATGATGGTTACCATTAAAACAAAGTAACATTACAGTATAACAGTAAGACCTTACCATACCATACCTGCAAAGCAAATACCAAAAAAAAAAAACTAGTAAAAAATAAAACATTTTATTAACGCAATCTGTGCCTAAAATATATATATGTCGAAGCATGGGGGCATCCTCCCGCAAAAAAGTTATTGCCGAGTACACACGGTCGGACTTTTCCTCGGGGAAGCCTCCGTTGGAATTTTGACCGTATGTACGTGGCATTAGGAGCAAAATCGCTCCTCCGCCCCTGCTGCCCCCATGCTTTGGCATATATGCTCTTTTTTTTTTTTACTGTGGTGGTGAAATCACCTCCTACAGCACTGGAGTCACGGCTTTATGTATCGTGGGAGCAAACGCGGTTGCTGTCAAGATAAATAAATCCCGCGCTGCAGCTGAATGGCGCACCTGAAAAAAAAGTTACATACCTGAAAAGCAAGCATGATAAAACATTGCAGAAAAGAATACAGTAAAAAAAGAGCAGAACAATAGAGAGAAAATAGAGAGAGAGTACAATAAAACGACAACTATTTTTGTTTTTTTATTTGATATTTTTTTTTGTGTTTTGTTTTTTTACGGGGTTTTTTTTCCCTTTTTTTTTTTTTACACAGCTGTAACGGTTCGGGTCTCTCAAAATGCGATGGCATCTTGGGAGACCCTGTGTAAGTGAGTCCTAGTCTGTGAAATGCTGTACCCTACGCTAAAACTTCACTTTTGTGTGGTAGCGTTCAAAACATTTACCAATGCACAGACCAGGATTGTCAGGACAGAGTGGACAAAAATAACGGGTTGTCCACGCTTAAATCCGCGCTTTGCTACAGATACATCTTTTTTGGGGGGCTCGTTGGGTAGGGGTACTCTCGAGGACATAAGGAAAATGCCTCTCATGCAGCCGGCTTACTGCATTTGGTAGGGGATGGGTGAGGTGCAGAACCGCCTGGATACAGGAGTTCTGTGACTATCTCATCCTGGAATTTTAGGAGAGATAAAGTCCCGCCTGAAGCTCTGTATAGCACATGAGTGTTCAGCAAAGCCAATTGGAATAAGGATAGAGACACTTTTTTGTACTAGCGTCTCGCCTTACGGGCAATATGATACGGCGCCAACTTCTGGTCGTTGAGGTCCACCCCTCCCATATTTTGGTTATATTCGTGGACACAGAGGGGTTTCTCCACAACACCAGTCGCCGTACGAATTTGTACTGTCGTGTCTGCATGAAGGGAGGTACAGAAGGAAAACATTCTTATTATCCCTCCACTTCACAGCGAGCAAATTATTACACTTCAAGCAGGCTCTCTCCCCCAGCCTAAGACGGGAATCTACAAGCCCCTGGGGAAAGCCCCGGCGATTAGGTCGCATGGTGCCACATGCTCCAATCTGATGATCAAACAAGTGACTAAACAGTGGCACGCTCGTGTAATAATTGTCCACATACAAGTGGTACCCCTTTCCGAATAAGGGTGACACCAAGTTCCACACTATCTTGCCAGCGCTCCCTATGTAATCTGGGCAGCTTCTCAGGCTCTAGCTGACTATCTTTTCCCTCATAAACCGTTAAAGCTCCATACATAGCCTGTTGCCCTGTCACAGAACTTATAGAGCTTGACCCCGTATCTGGCACGCTTGCTAGGAAAGTACTGCTTGAAAGACAAGCGGCCAGAAAATTTAATCAGGGACTCATCAACGCAGACAACTTGATCTGGAATAAACAAGGCTGCAAAACGTTCGTTGAAGTGGTTTATGAGGGGGCCGAATTTTGTAGAGCCGGTCGTATTCAGGGTCTCCACGTGGACGACAAAGTTCATTGTCGCTGAAGTGCATGAACCGCAAGATCTGCTCGTATCGTTTTCCTGGGCATGGAGGCAGAGAACACGGCATGTGGTCAATTGGGTGCGTGGACCAATAAGCACGCAGTGACGAAAATTTATGTGTGCCCATGTTGAGGGAAAGGCCCAGAAAGGTCTTAAATTCGGAAACCGGCAATGGAAGGCAACTGGGGATTAGCGGCAATGAATTGACCAGCATATAATTACTCTGGTCCACAATAGATCTATAGAGATCTTCCGTGAAAAACAGTGAATAAAAATCAAGTGGCATAAAATCAGCTGTTTCCACCTGAATACCGGGTTGGGCAATGGATGGGGGAAGTAGGGGTTCTGCAGAAGTGGTGGGGGACCCAATCAGGATAGGCAAAATTCTGCACGGAAGGGTACTATGGGCACGACGGGCCTGCCTTTGTCTTCTTCTTGGTGGCAGCGGGACACTACTTGTGCTTGCCACCTCGCCAGCTTGAACTGCACTTATGGGACTCGCCACGTCAGCAAGGTGATACTGCAGCGCTGGATGTACGCCCAGGCTGTACTAGGCCGCTGGTGCTTGCCAGTTCACCAAAGGAATAGCGGCGCTAGTACTACTCTGCTCCATGATACGAGAGGCCCTGTGGTTCTTGCTCCACAACAACCGTCAGAAGATCAGGGATCGGTGCGCCTGACCTTAGCAAGGACCTCACCTTCGTCGTCAGAGCTATCTGACATGGAGCCGCTGTCTTCTACGGGAAGGTATTCTGAGCCTGAATCTGACAGATACGTGACCTCCTCTTCACTATCTGTCATGCTCAGAATCTCGTAGGCCCTCTTTACTAGTGTACCTTCGATTTGCCATTTGGGGCTCTAAATTTAGGGGTACACTAGTAAGATTCACAGGTAAAAAGCACCTGACTGTCGTCAGCAATATATCCAAACCCTACAAAAAAAAACTGGTTAGCGATCGCAGGGGATCAGGCCTGACTCTGCGAATGCTGCAGTTACTGTATGTGTGTTGTGTTTGGTAAGTGACAGTGATCGATATTGCACTTGGGTGGGCTGGGCTGGGGCGGAGGGGCCAAACGCAGGTCGCTAGCAGGTATCTGGGCTGATCCCGCTAACACTGCTTTTTTGGGAACCCTAAACCGCTGGGGACGCTAGTATAAGATCTGATCAGATCAGATATTGATCTGTTCAGATACTATACCACTAAGGGAGGTGTATGCTTTGCGCGTGGGTGTTAGCGTTACTGGCACTAACCTAAACGCTGCCTGGGATGACGCAGACCCTCTCTGGCGCTAAAACCTAATCGATATCACCCGCCGGGGCGATCAGGGGGTTAAACTTTTATTGGGTTATATACGGCGGGTGCCCTTGATGCTATAAAAAGTAAACTAACCAACCAGTGTCACCCGTAACACTTATACGGTGATCACTGGTGAAAGGGTTAACTAGGGGCAATCAGGGGTTAAAAACCTTTATTAGGTAATATATGGGGGTACCTGACGATATATAAAAACCTGACGGGTAACCTAAATAACTAACTGGCTAACCAGTGACACTTATTACAGTGATCACTGGTGAAAGGGTTAACTCTAGGGGCGATCAAGGGGTTTAAACCTTTATTAGATGATATATGGGGGTACCTGACGCTATAAAAACCTGCGTCGAACCTAAAAAAAAATAACTTGCTACCTAGGGGCACCACCGACACTAATGCAGCGATTGGAAAAACGATCGCTTAGTGATGCTGGCGATAAGGGGTGAAAGGGTTACCTGGGGGGCGATCAAGGGGTTAAACCTTTATTAGGGGGAGTTAGGGGGCTACCCTGGACCCTAAAGGGGGCCTAAACCTAGCTGCCCTGCAACTTTTTACTGTCACAGGTGACACTAAATGCAGTGATCAGTAAATAAATGATCACTGCAATCAGTGACACTGTGACTGGGGGCTGGGGGGGTGACTTCTTGGGGGTGTGATCTGGGGGGTGACTGGGGGGTGGAAAAGTGTGCCTACGTGTGCTGGTGTCAGTGGGCTGTTGGTGCACTTACTGTGAGTCTGAGATGTCTTCTCTCCTCGCGCCGGATCGAAAAGACCGCCACGAGGAGAGATGACATCACTTCCTCTGCCTGTGTTTACATTTACACAGCAGAGGAAGCATATCATTCGCCGGGAGCGATCGCGAGGGGGGTCGCCAGAAACCAATGGCCGCCCCCCTCATCACGGATCGCTCCCGAACGGAAAACCACCACCGCTCACTGTACCGGAGGGGGGTCCGATTGGACCCCCCACCCATACGAAGGCAGGCACGTACAGTACGTGATTGTGCCTCCAGGTGCCATTCTGCCAATGTATATGTACAGTGACGCGGTCGTTAAGTGGTTAAATCCTCACCTTGTAAAACAACCCATTTATTTTAAAATAGAAATGAAAGGCAAAAATATTTGTGTGTACAGTGCTCCTGGAAAGTATTCACAGCGCTTCACTTTTTCCACATTTTGTTATGTTACAGCCTTATTTCAAAAATTATTACGGTAAATTCTTTATTTCCCTCAAAATTCTACAAACAATATCCCATAATGACAATGTGAAAAAAGTTTTTTTGAAATTTTTAAAATTTATTAAAAATAAAAAACGAAAAAAAATTCCATGTACCTAAGTATTCACAGCCCTTTGGCCAGTACTTTGTTGAAGCACCTTTGGCACCAATTACAGCCCCAAGTCTTTTGAGTATGATGCTACAAGCTTGGCACACCTATTTGTGGGCAATTTCTCCCCATCTTCTTTGCTGGACCTCTCAAGCTCCATCAGGTTAGATGGGAAGCGTCAGTGCACAGCACTTTCTAATCTCTACAGAGATGTTCTAACGGGGTTAAAATCTGGGCTCTGGCTGGGCCACTCGAGGACATTCACAGAGTTGTCCCGTAGCCAATCCTTTGTTATCTTGGTTGTGTGCTTAAGGTCATTGTCCTGATGGAAGATGAACTTTCGCCCCAGTCCTGAGGTCCAGAGCACTCTGGAGCAGGTTTTCATCAAGGATGTCTCTGTACAATGCTGCATTCTTCTTTCCCTCGATCCTGACTAGTCTCCCAGTTCCTGCCACTGAAAAAACATCCCCACAGCATGATGCTGCCTCCGGTTATTGGCCTTTTTTCCTCCTCAGGATCAGCATTAGGAGAATAGAAGAAAGCCAGTAAATGGGCTTCTGTTATAGGGACATCTGTCCCCAATCTGTGCTAGCCAGTGCTGCTAATCAGTGCCACCTATCAGTGCCCACCAATGCCACTCATCAGTGCCAATCAGTATCACCAGTGCCACCTATTAGTGCCCACCAGTGCTGGCAGTGTCCACCAGTACCACCTATCAGTGCCCATTAATACTGCCAATCAGTGCCTCATCATCAGTGTCACCTATCAGTGCTGCCTTTCAGTGTCACCTACTAGTGCCCATCCCTGCCACCTACCAGTGCCCCATCAGTGCCACCTCTCAGTGCCCTTCAGGGCCGCCTATTAGACTATCAGTGCCACCTATCAGTGCAGCCTCACCATTGCCACCTCATCAATGCTCACCAGTGCCCACCTCATCAGTGCAGCTTCATCAATGCCACATATCAGTGCCCATCAGTGAAGCCTCATCAGCGCACATCAGTGAAGGAGAAATATTACCTGTTTGCAAAATCTTATAACATAACTATGAATTTTTATTTTTTTTGTTTCTTTAGCAAAAAAATAAAAAACCCAGTGGCGATTGAATATCACCAAAAGAAAGCTCTTTATTAATTTAAAAAAAAAAAATTGTTTGGGTACAGTGTTGCATGACCGCATTCAAAGTGTGACAGCGCTGAAAGCTGAAAATTGGCCTGTAAGCAAGTGGTTAAAGATACATATAAAAACAGCAAAAACAAAATCCAATGTTCACATATCCCTCTGTACCCTGGATTACCACTATATCCCTTATCTTAATTTTCAAAGTTAATCATAATACTTCTATGTTACACAGGGCCAGTAATATGACACACTCAGAAATAAAAAAAAGCCTGTTTGCATGAATTGTTAGCATAAATTTCATTCTGGTTGATGAGGGCACAAATTATGTTTTTTTGGGAATCGAATCAAATCAGTTTGCAGTAACTTATGTAAATGTTTGATGCATGCATAGTGAACGTAAATGTCATCAAGTATACATACACACACACATAAGAGGTGGTTCTGGCCAGCTCAGTAGATTGCTTTTAACCACTTCAATACAGGGGCTTTTTGTACCACTTCCATACTGGGCCTATTCTAGCACTTCTCTCCTACATGTACAAATCATCATTCTTTTGCTAGAAATTACTCAGAACCCCGAAACATTATATATGTTTTTTTAGCAGACACCCTAGGGAATAAAATGACGGTCATTGCAACTTTTTTTCTTGCACGATATTTGCGCAATAATTTTTCAAACGCCTTTTTAAAAAAAAAAAATGGTTTCATGAACTAAAAAATAACAAAACAGTAAAGTTAGCCCAATTTTTTGGGGAAAATATGAAAGAATGATGTTACGCCGAGTAAATAGATACCTAACATGTCACGCTTTAAAAATTGCGCACACTCATGGAATGGCGCCAAACTTCGGTACTTAAAAATCTCCATAGGCGACGCTTTATTTTTTTTTACAGGTTACCAGGTTAGAATTACAGAGGAGGTCTAGTGCCTATAATTGTTGCACGCGCTCTAACGCACGCGACGATACCTCACATGTGTGGTTTGAACGGCGTTTACATATGTGGGCGACTTACGTGTGCATTCGCTTCTGATCGCGAGCTACCGGGGACAGGGGCGTTTTAATTTTTTTTTTATTATTTTTTTTTTTTTTTACTAATTTATTTCTTTTTTACAATTATTTTACTTTTTTTATTTTTTTTGATCACTTTTATTCCTATTACAAGGAATGTAAACATCCCTTGTAATAGGAATGTGTGTGACAGGTCCTCTTTATTGAGAGATGCGGGTCAATAAGACCCCACATCTCTCCTCCAGGCTGGATAGCATGAGATCAGTGAATTTTTTTTTCACTGATCTCATATTTACTAGCCGCAATGGCGGCTTTGTTTACATTTGAGGGACCCGGGCGTGACGTCATCACATCGCGCCCGGGCCTCCGACGATCATAGAGATGACTGGTGACCATCTGGTCACCAGTCATCTCTATGCTCGTCACGTGACCCACCAACGGCGCCGGAAAGATTCGCTCCGGGTCTCCAATCACACCGGGAGAGCCCGGAGAAGCACCGGATGGCGGCGGGAGGGGGGGATGTCCCCTCCCGCCACCTATAAGAACGATCAAGCGGTGGAATCGCCGCTATGATCATCCTTATGGTGCACAGAATCGCTGGCACTTTAAAAGGATATCTGAATGATGCCTCTAGCTGCAGGTATCATTCAGATATCCCCCTACAAAGCCAGGACGTCATATGACGTCCACCCAGGATGGGAGATCCCATCTGTGGACGTCATTTGACTATGGCTGGGTAGGGAAGAGGTTAAAAAAGCCCTGGATTCTTTCCTAAATGTACACTAAATATAACTGGATACTAACATTTATAGGTAAAGTTGATCCAGGAAATTTCTCCCCCTGCTGTAGCAAATTGGATCATGCTTTGGTGGTCTTTTTTGCCTTCCTCTGTGGGTGGGATTGTGTATATATACAGGATTGTTCAACCTTTTATTGGTTGAACTAGATCGGGGGTCGCAATTTGTCGATCGCAGTCCACACTGTCGACCACCTGCCCGATGACAGGTGGAACCCCGCGAACAGATTCCTGCACCACCGACCCCCGCCTTCTAAGTGCCAGTCCTTGCCTTTCCTCCCAGCCAGCTCCGTTTCGCCGTCCCATCCCGGTCTCTCTCTCCCTCCCGCCTCCTCCATGGCTATGCCACCCTTTTTATGTTCCCGGTCCTCTCTCTCCCCTTCAGCCTCCTCCGGCGCTATGGATCAGTGATCAGCGGAGACCGAGAGGAAGCAAAGCTCAGGACTAAGGGGCGGGGGGGAGGACCCGGACAAATTAACTTTTTAAGTTAAACCACTGGTGATTGGTTGTTTGGACACAGGGTGGTCCTAAGCAACCAATCACCAGCTTGCTAATATGAAAATTGACTCTGCCAGCTCCGCCATCTAGAACTGTGCTGCTTCCCAGTCTCCGCTGAGGAAAAAGGTAAGACACCGCTATAGGAGGAAAGGGGCCAGAGGTTACTGCTATAGGGGAAAGGGGGGAGGGGGCAGAGGACGCCACTGTGTGTGTGGGGGGTGGGGGGGTCATGTGAAGGGGCAGAGGACACCGTTATGGGCAAGGCCACCCCCATAGCAGTGTCCTCCTACCATTTTTTCACATTACCCCCCCCCCCCCCCTTGAACCCTGCATTCTGAGCGTAAAATGCACTCCTGATCCCCTGCATTCTGAGTGTAAAATGCATTCCTGATCCCTGCATTCTAAGCATAAAACGTACTCCTGATCTCTGCATTATGAGCGCAACTCACTCCTGATCCCTGCATTCTGAGCGCAACGCACTCCTGATCCCTGCATTCTGAGCGCAACGCACTCCTGATCCCTGCATTCTGAGCGCAAACGCACTCCTGATCCCTGCATTCTGAGCGCAACGCACTCCTGATCTCTGCATTCTGAATGCAACGCACTCCTGATCCCTGCATTCTGAATGCAACGCACTCCTGATCCCTGCATTCTGAGCGCAATGCACCCCTGATCCCTGCTTTCTGAGTGCAAAGCACTCTTGATCCCAGCATTCTGAGGGTAAAATGCACTCCTGCATTCTGAGAACAACACACTCCTTAACCCTGCATAGTGAGCACAACGCACTCATGATCACTGCATTCTGAGCTAAATGCACTGGTGAACCCTGCATTCTCTGCATAACGCACTCCTAAACCCTGCACTCTTGTAATACTTATTTTGATTTAGTTCTGAGTAAAATGTGCGTATGATATAAATGATCTATGATTTACGATTTGTGACTGATCAAAAAAAAAAAAAAAGGTCGGGCTTACTGTCTTTTTTTTTGTGGGGGGGGTGTGATCTTTGACTTCATTAGTGTTGTTCAAGTAGATCTACATCTCTCTGCCTACCCCTGAACTAGATGGACTTGTGTCTTTTTTCAATCAGACTAACTATGTAACTATATAGACTCTGTGGGGGAGGTTTACTAAAACTGGTCCACACAGAATCTGGGAGCAGCTCTGCACAGAAACTACCAGTAGGTTTTATTGTCGAAGCCTAATTAAACAAGCCGAAGTTAGAAGCCGATTGGTTATTACGTAAAGCTGCACCAAATTCTGTGTGCTCTAGTTGTAGTAAATCTCCCCCCTCTGTATTTTCTAGTTTTGTAGCACTTTTTTGCCCACATTATTTTTTTAATCAGCCTGCAACAGATCACTGGACAGAGCGAGAACAGCTCATAGTCTGTACCAGTGCTGATGCTGAGGGATAACTGGCTGTGCAAACACAACTAATTATGTGCCACTTTCAAGAGAGGAGCCGCCCTTTCAAGGAGAGACACAGTGGACATGGCTTAGCTTTGCCAGGAGGACACTCATTTTTGCTTTTAATATACTGTATTTGAATAATTTTTTGATGTTCGTTCTACCCTCCTTCGCAACCTATCATTGCTTTGAATTATAGCAGCCTTGATTTCACTTTAAGATATTTGTTGCTAAAGTAGTCTGCTCTAATACCCTGCATCTACAGACATCCACGATCTAACACTAACCTATCTAGCCCTGTAAAGAAGAAATCAATATACAAACCTTTTCTGCAGCCGATCCGACCCGGTCCCACAATGATTTTTTTTCTCCTATATTTTCTTATACTTATACAGTACCTATATATTTTCTTAAACTTTATTTTCTTATATACTTATGAAGCTAGTATACAGTATATAGCTTACCTGGTTGAAAAAGGCCATTGGATGTCTGAAGTCCATCTGTAAAATGTTACCTAGAAATGGCACTCCCCTGGGACCTGGGGGGAAACCGTGGGCCCTTTTTTCTCTTCACAAAATCCAACAGGAAAAGACAAATAAGGACTGTGAATACGAGTAAAAATACATTAGAATACAAAAAGGGGATAAGATCTAACTTTGACATATTTGGTATAAATTCGGAGATGATCTTCTAGCTTCAATTATTTGCTTCAGGATCTGGCATCCGTTGTAATGTGCCTAATGATTCTTCTGTACAAAGTACAATGGCACTGCTGCTAGCATTACTCAACATGGCAAAACAACTCCATGTAACGCCTCTCACTGAGGTCATCTGCTGAATTTAAAGTGGCAACAACCATAGGATGCAGTGATGTATGTAGTAAGCAATGGACCCTTTTGCACAGCAGTACAACCATTTTTGAGTGTGTATTCGGTAAATGTAGAAAACAGTACATGCATTAAACAATACAAGGTTTATTAAATTACATTTGCAAATACATGTGAAACCATACTGCTGCATTATAGTACTTCTGCAGGCTTACCTATAAACAGCAACCCTTAACTATAGAGGAAGATTAAAAATGTCCAATCTAAATATTATTAATATTATTACATAGTAAAAGTGTATTTATTGGTGCCAGCAAGGCAAAAGGTTATTTATTTATTTTTATTGCATTTTAGTGTAAATATGAGATCTGAGGTCTTTTTGACCCCATATCTTACATGTAAGAGGTCCTATCATGCTTTTTTTATTACAAGGGATGTTTACATCCCTTGTAATAGGAATAAAAGTGAACCAATTTTTTTTTTTTTAAAAGGACAGTGTAAAAATAAAAAAAGTTAAATAAATAAGAAAAAATATATATATTTAAAGCGTCCCGTCCCGCCGAGATCGCACGCAAAAAGCGAACGCATACGTAAGTCGCGCCTGCATATGAAAGACTGAGGGGGAAGAGGACGACTCAGGGCCCAGGAAGCCGGGAGAGTCAGTCAGAAATCAGTGGAACCAGAAGTGTGAAGAGGCCTTCCAGGCATTAAAGGAGAGTCTAACCACTGCCCCAGTCTTGGCCTACGCAGACCCAACCAAGCCCTATGAACTACACGTAGATGCTAGTCATGACGGTCTGGGAGGAGTACTTTATCAAGAACACGAAGGGCAACAACGGCCTGTTGCCTATGTGAGCAGGAGCCTGACCCCCTCTGAGAAGAACTACCCCACTCACAAGCTGGAGTTCCTGGCCCTCAAGTGGGCGGTAGTAGACAAGCTCAAAGACTACCTGTATGGGGCGGAGTTCACTGTGAAGACCGATAACAACCCCCTTACCTACTTTTTCACCACGGCCAAGCTGGACGCCACTGGACACAGGTGGCTGGCCGCACTGTCTGGATTCAACTTCAGCCTAAAGTATAGGCCAGGGGCTGGGAATAGAGACGCAGACGCTCTGTCCAGGAGATCTCATGCCCCCACCAGTGATATAGAAGATTGGACCCAAGTGGCACCAGACGGGGTGCGGGCCCTTTGTCAAGGAGCTGAATTCCAGGCCAGAGGAGGCTCCAGAGCAGAAGAAATAGGAGTTACCATGGTGGGAGTCCCAAAACACTACTGTGGAGTGACTCAATTGGACGAAGACAACCTGCCGAGATTGTCCAAGAAGGATTTGAGGAGTGACCAATTGGAAGACCCCATGGGGAGATTGGTCCTGGAGGCCCTGGAGAATCAGGATCCAAACAAACTCCTGTGTCATCCCTCAAAGGAGGCTCGCCTGTTGAGGAAAGAATGGGACAGGTTGCACGTACATCAGGGAGTGGTCTACCGAAGGGGCCCCTCTGATGACTCAGAAGATAAGTGGCAACTGTTCCTCCCAGAGAAACAGAGAGACTGTTCTGATTGGCAGAGAATTGTGCTTTGAAAATGCAGCCAACTGATTGGCTGAGAAATGGGTATGAAAATGAAGCCACCTGATTGGCTGAGGAATTTGCTTTCAAAATACAGCATCCTAAATGGCTGTGATTTGAAAACAAAGCCTCTTAATTGGCTGAGAAATTTGTTTTGAAAATACAGCCACCTGACTGGCTGAGAAATTGTGCTTTGAAAATATGACAAAAAAGAGAACAGGAGAGAGTGGGACTTTGTATGAAGCATGTGCGGGAAAAGTTAAGATTAATTGGGGGTAATTAGCATATCTGAAATACATTGTATAATTATTAATTTATTACTTTCACATAATGCATCGTACATAACTATATTGCATTATGGAAGAAATCGATAAAACATGCACAGACATGGTAGGGGAGGGAATTGTTCAAACAGAGACCCAAATACATAGACAATAAACACAATAAGGTATATACTGCAGTGATACAGCATGAAATTGGTAGCTCTACGCGTTTCGCGACTTTGGTCGCTCATCACGAGCAGGCATGCATTGTGTTTCTGTAACGACATAAGCACATTTCAGGTTGATCCAGGGCATCTTACATTCAGGAGACAATGAAAAAGTCAGAGTCCCAAATGGTACTCACTGGGTAATCATATGTTGCCGGCTTGGAAGTGCAACCAAGCCCCATGGGCTGGGATAGCCCCTACCAGGGACTGTGGCAAGATACTACACGACAGACGGCCCCCACACAGGGCGCACCCAGGTGAGACAGGCATCAGGCAAGGAGTGATGTATGGACCAGTATCAGTGAATGGTAATGGCTGTGAAATAAAGAACAGAGTGCTTGAATGTGGGTGAGGATGAGAAGGGAAAATTAAGTGTATAAAAGGGGAAGGACAATGATCTAAACTGTGAATAAAGCAACAAAATCAATGAAAAAAGTTGTACTATGTGAGAAGGAATTTACCCATGGAATCATGGTGTGCTGCATGTTGATCTGTGACGTACAAAAAACCAAATGCCTGAAACAACCATAGGTAGCGCCCTTACATAAGCGCCGCCGTCCAAGATTCCCACCAGCGTCACGCACGCAAGGGGGTGGGGAGGAGAGGCGCCTACACCAATGCGGAAGAGCCGCCTGGTAGTTTGGCGCCAACTTCACTCCCCACACCACTTGTAGCTGTGATGCCAAACAGCCACACGGAGAGCAAGCCCCATGTGCGGCAATGAAAGGCGTGACGTCGACACGCAGTGCCCGCCCACACACCCGCGCATCAAAATGGCGTGGGATAGGGAGCAGGGCAGTGCGTGTCGCAGCCCCCGGATTAAAGCAAAGCCCACTGGGGGCTGGCACTGCATAACATCCAAAGCCAGACACAACAATAATGGAACCTGCGCTGAAATGAAAAATGACCCCAAAAAAACTAAATCGGAAGCCGTGATGGATAATTGTATCAGATAACAAAATATACATATAAACAATTTACTAACACACAACAAAAAGAGGCAAGAAAAACTAAATAATATATGCAGACACACATTATTAATGTAGCGGGGTATACCCCTTTAATACACAGAGACTACATTTCCCAGTACATCCTGCAGCACCCAGGGTACATTGCCACGGAGCAGGGGCTGCTGGGGCAGACTTTATAAAGGGGAGGCGGCGTTGATTCTGTCTCTTTGGACACCCCCTCTCCTAGCAAGAGGATCTCTGTGCTGAACTGCTGTGTGCACAAGGCCTGAAGCTTGGGCCTTGTGCTCTGTTCCAAAGAGCCCTCCGCCAGCCTAGCTGAACCTGAGAGACATCTTCTCCTCCTTGCTGCAGTACACCAGAAGGACTGAAGGCCCGGATGTCGGTGGATTCCTGTTCCTAGACGAATCGGCGGAGGAAACAGACTTGGACTGTCGGGGTGGTGAGAGAGCACTTGCTCATAGACAGATACTTTATCTTCACTATTCATTTGGATTATAAGTTTGTTCATCAAGTGCACCACCGAAAGATTGTGTAGCGGGGTCCCCTTTAAGACTCCCAGGACTACCTTACCCAGAACCCCTTTCGGCAATGTTTCCACCCCAGAGACTCATGGGAGGGGTTATAAAAGGAGGAGGCGAGGCTGGGCTCGGCCTCTTTGGGACACGAGACTTCAGTGACTGATCCTCCTGTGCGGATGTGCCGGTGTGCAAGGCCTGAAGCCTGAGGCCTTGTGCAGCACCAAAGAGCCTTCCACCCCGCTGCGAGACTGGGTGGCATCTGACTTCGCTTATCCATAGCCTTGGTTGGATCGGGGACCCGATCGCTGGAGACACTGTGTGTGAGGACATAGTCGGTGGAAGTTCCCGGACTGGGATCGCGTCCGGAGGGGTGAGCGAGCGTATACTCAGACCATATACTGTTTATTGCTGATGTGCCTATAGACTGCCGTGGCCCACAAGTTTATATCTGATACTCTCACTGGAGATCCATATCAGAGTTGAACTCAGAGGTTCCTCAGTAAAGTGTTTGTTCTATCACAATCTTCCCACTGGATTACAAATGTTATTCTGTTATGTGCACCACCTTTAAAGACTTGCCGGTGAAGAAACCATCATCCCCTAGAGACTGAGTTTTAGGTATCTGAGCCAGGCCTGGCCAGCTAGTTGGTCCATTTAGTTGCTGCGCCTAGTTAACGGTCGCCCACGCAGCGCACCTTTACTGTTCTATTAATGTATAAGTGTGTTTATTGCTGCAGGGCTCTGCAACCTATTTCATGTAAACTGTTACCACTGTTAACCTTTTTTACCACAATCTAAAGTAAATTAGATACCCCTTTCATTATTGCCTTGGTGTCTGAGTTTAATCATATAGCATAAGAATTATATTGTTGCCATAACTAACTGTGCCAGTAGGGGGTCAAGTAAATTGCCGGGGCTTGGCGGATCTGTCTTCAGGGCCCAAACTAAATCTGCGGCCCTCTTAGTTGAAGGTATCGCTACAATTGCATGCAAAGATTTGTGTTCCCTGAACTTCCTTTTAGATCAGTCAGGCCTGATTGTTAGGTAGATACTATTGAGAGTTAGTCTGCCCATGAGGGGAAGTGATTGAAAAGAGGCAGCGCTAGAGCCGCATCGCATTACTTGAGCTATCGGATTGTTTGTTCATTTAAATACTGTTTATTTCTAAGATCTGTACTTTGTTATACTGTTATTTTATTACTTGCCCATTAGCCTTAGTAAAACATCTGGGTCAAGTACATTTGGTGTCAGCTTCAGTTACTTTAATAGTAGTTTTAAAAGTATATTGCTGTGCATGCTGGCTATAAGACTGCGTCACCAAGAGTTGCGGTCACGCTGTTTTATCCCACTACTACTATCTGTGCCACGGGAGGTTAGAGCCGATTGCCAAGGGTTGACAGTGGTGCACTACAGGGCCCAAATCAATACCAGCAGCCCTCTTAACTGAGGGTACCGCTATACGTGGGGGCTCTGTCCGGGATTCCTGTATGTTGCACGCTGCAATCAAGCCGGTCAGAAGCACCAGCATGGACCCTGCTGCCGTAGCCCGGTGGTGCAGGAAGGAAGGCATCCTACCCGGAAATGGCCTGGTGGTTTAAATCCAGAGGGAGGCCTGGGTAGAGGCGCAGCTAACTCCAGTCCTGAGGGCATTGTCCACGGACAAGAAGCCATGGGTGATTGACATGAAGACAGATACTGTAAATCCCCAAACCTATGCATTGTGTGAGTGGCGGAACGGAATCTCTGACTACTTCAAAAGGGGCCAGCATAAAAACTACAAACCAGGTAGAACTCCTCCTGATACACCCAGAAGAGAATAAAGATGGCCCTGCATCCACTTCTACAGAAGGCCCCAGCACAAAAGGAAGCGCCCAACCACAGGGTCCCGGTTCACCACCACTGACCACCCTTAGCTCAGAATTATGCGCTGTCCTGGGGGAGATTGTTGCAAAGTGTAAAAAGGACCCTCCAGACCACTCGATGTCAGGATACAGGAAACTCAGGACTTTTTCTGGAAAGAAACCTGTACCTTCAGTGTAAGAGGGATTTGAAGAGTGACTAGACGGCGCCACTCAGGCCCTAGAAGAATGGGAGGTCCCAGAACAACAAAAAAAAAAGAATTGCGGAAAGCTTAAAGGGGCCTGCTCTGGAGGCCATACGTAACCTCAAGCTGAGCAAGAAAGACTGCAATGCACAGGATTATCTGGATATTCTGCAGAATGTGTTCGGCGGGACGGAAAAGGTCACTAAACTCACTTATCAGCTGGAGCACTGCTACCAAAAGGAGGGAGAGAAGCTGTCAGAATTCATAAGACGTCTGGATAAGATCCTGCATCAGATCCTATTGAAGAAAGGGATCGATCCAAGAAAAGTGGATGAGGCCCGTGCCCAGCAGGTGTTGAGTGGAGCTCAACCCTTGGACCTCATCGTATTAATGCTACGCACCCGGCAGGACAGGAGCAGCCTGGAATACCCTGAATTGATCCGAATAGTCAGGGAGGAGGCGGCTATGTTGGAAGACAAAAAGAGGAGTCAACATACCGAACCAACTGCCCGAGTCAGAATGTTAAGTGCAGAAGGAGGTGATTCAGAAGTTGAACTCCTAAAGACCCAGGTGTCACAACTAGTAGAAATGGCGTCCATGCTGTCCAGCCAGGCCTCCGCGCTACACAATAAGAACATGCCAGAGGTACCAAAAAAAACTCCTAGCTCCAATACGGAACTAATACAGAAGCCTAATGCCCCATACACACGATCATTTTTCATGCCGTTAAAAATGGCATTAAAAAAAATGGCCATTAAAAATGATCGTGTGTATGCTCCAGAGCATTTTTAACGACGTGAAAAACGGGCATTAAAAATTTCGAACATGCTCTCTTTTTTCACGTCGTTTTTCATGTCGTTTTTTTTAACGACGTGAAAAACGATAGTGTGTATGCTTTAACGACGTGAAAAAAAATGCGCATGCTCAGAATCAAGTATGAGACGGGAGCGCTCGTTCTGGTAAAACTAGCGTTCGTAATGAAGATAGCACATTCGTCATGCTGTAACGGACTGAAAAGCACTAGACTGAAAAGAGCGAATCGTCTCTCAACAAACTTTACTAACATGAAGGGTGGCGCCATTCGAACGGAACTTCCCCTTTATAGTGCCGTCGTACGTGGTGTACGTCACTGCGCTTTTCTTGAACATTTTTTAAAATGATGGTGTGTACGCAAGACAGGCTTGAGAGGAAACAAGAAAAAAAATGACGAGAAAAACGTCAGTTTTAAAAATGACATTAAAAATGATCGTGTGTATGGGGCATAAGAGGTTGATAACATCCTTCAATTGTGGGGGAATCAGGCATGTCAGAGCAGAATGCCCCAGCCCAAATGAAGTTGCATCCAGACACCGCAAGCCGACGGAAAACTTCAGAGGGCCCCGGTGAAGGAGTCAGCCGGGCGCCCGCTATTCACAGAAAGCTCCACTAAGGTTCAGAAAGAGAAAAGAATACAGAGAAAGGGGAACGGAGCCCCCCAAAAACCACTCAATAACCTATGTCAGGAGTTAAAGTCTAACAACCTGCAGGGAATCAATGCATACCAGGCCCAAAAGGGGTTAAGATCCAGAGACAAGTGGAAGAAGAAGAATCCTAAGGAAAAACCCCAGAGTCCAAAGAAGAAGCCGCCTCGGGAGAGTTTTCCGGACAGGCTGGTGGGACCCTCTCCACTAGTCCCTGTCCAAGTGGAAGGAGTTTACACCAGAGCCCTCCTGGACATGGGAGCCCAAGTGACACTCTTGTACAGAGACTTTTATAAAAAACACCTGAGCCACATGCCTCTACAGAAACTCGACGACCTCGAGATATGGGGAATTGGCACACAGAGTTTCCCTTATGACGGCTACGTTTCAATCAGACTGGCATTCGATCCCTCTGTAACAGGAAAAGCGGAAGTTTGACACTCTTGCAGTGGTCTGTCCTCGCCCACAAGGAGCCAGTAGAAATTCCCTAATCATAGGAACCAACACTGACCTGGTCAGGAGACTATTGGACCCCATAGTGCAAGAACAAGGGGCTTCAGTCGCCAGGATCCACCCCATGTTGCAACAGGTCTACCGGAATTTGGTTCTGGAGAAAAAGGCCCCAGAAGAAGGGGTAGGAAAAGTCTGGAGACTGTCAAGAGAAGAGAGAACATTACAGCCTGGTGAGATAACCTGCCTTCGGGCTGTTGTAAAACTTTCATGGAAGCAACCTAGCCCCTTCGTTGTCCTGGAACCAGACCCCCTGGATACTCAACCAGGGTTGGAAGTGATTCCCGAAGTGGTCCCTTTGAGAGCGTTGAAGAAGTCCAAGGGCCAGATTCCAGTGAGCATCAGGAATACCTCCAGTTCTCCTATGAAGATTCCAGCCCGAGTATTGTTTGGCAGAGTAAACCCAGCTACTCCAGTGGCTATGTCGGAATTGAAGCAAGCTGAAGGAGAGACCCTGGAGGGGTTGTGCCTGGAAGACACCACCTTACCACCGAAGTGGAAGGAGAGAGCCAAGGCCCAACTGACCAGATGGAGAAACATTTTCTCAAAAGACGAGTTTGATGCAGGGTGTGCAAGGAGTGCTACCCAGAGGATCCGTCTACAGGAAGACAAACCCTTTCGGGAAAGGGTCCGGCGAGTTCCTCTCGCTGATCTGGAAGACCTGTGTGAGCAGTTGGCTGAACTGAAGAGAACTGGAGTGATTAGAGAATCCAGGAGCCCGTATGCCTCCCCTATTGTGGTAGGCCGGAAGAAAAATGGCTCATTGAGACTGTGCATAGACTACAGGAAACTCAATAGGAGGACCATACCTGATCAGTACACCACTCCCAGGATTGAGGTTGCTCTGCAGAGCCTGTCAGGAGCCAAGTGGTTCAGCGTTATGGACCTGAAGAGTGGGTACTACCAAATCCCCATGCATCCCGAAGACCGAGAGAAAACGGCTTTCATCACCCCGATAGGGTTCTATGAGTTCAACAGAATGCCTCGGGGCCTGTCGGGGGGCCCTGCCACTTTCCAGAGGCTAATGGAGAAGACGGTGGGGGACATGCACCTTATTGAAGTCCTGGTGTACTTAGATGACATCATTGTCATTGGAAGGACTCTCGAGGAGCATGAAGAAAGGCTGGAGAAAGTCCTGAAGAGACTCAGTGACAAGGGGCTCAAGCTTTCACCAGAAAAGTGTCAGTTCTACTAGTCCTCAGTGCACTATCTAGGACACATAGTGTCCGAAGAGGGAGTGTCTACCGACCCTGACAAGCTTGAAGCAGTTACCTCCTGTCCTTGCCCAACTACTGTGACTGAGCTCAGATCCTTCCTCGGATTTTGCTCCTATTACCGTCGATTCGTGGAAGGGTTTGCAAAAATAGCAAAACCCCTAAATGAGTTTTTGAAGACAGAGGGAGAGGAAGATGAGACTGGCCACAGGAAGCCGGGAGAGTCTGTGGAAGGACAGTGGACAGGAAGATGTGAAGACGCCTTCCAAATGTTGAAGAAGAGTCTGACCACTACCCCGGTATTGGCCTATGCTGACCCCAAGAAACCGTATGAACTTCACGTGGATACCAGCCATGATGGCCTGGGAGGTGTGCTGTACCAGGAGTATGAAGGACAGCTAAGGCCAGTCGCCTATGTTAGTAGAAGCCTAACACCAGCGGAGAAGAATTACCCCACCCACAAGTTGGAGTTCCTGGCCCTAAAGTGGGCAGTTGTGGATAAGCTCAGAGACTACCTGTATGGGGCTGAATTCACTGTAAAGACTGACAATAATCGGCTTACCTATCTCTTCACCACAGCCAAGTTGGATGCCACTGGCCACCATTGGTTGGCAACCCTTTCCAGTTTCAACTTCAGTCTGAAGTATAGGCCTGGAGCGGGGAACCGAGATGCTGACGCTTTATCTAGAAGAAAAAAGAAAAAAGAAGGGTCTGGTGTCACCAGTGACACACCTCCATCCCTGAATTTCATGAAAAAAAGAGAGATTCGCCCTTGGGACTTTGAGTGAGGTGAGCACTGTTAGGCCAATAAAAAAAAAAATCGCAAGAATAATTGCAGTGTATATTTATTCAGGTAAAAAGCAGTACATACATTGATGTCATGAACATGGGCCAATTCATACAAAATACAAGACCAATATAAATTAGGTAAAATGATATTACGAGTATCTGACAGTAATTAAGTAAACACATAGGCATCAAAAGTAACCCGACGCGTTTCGCGAGGCTTGGCTCGCTCTTCAGGGGTAGATGCACGTAGTGTACCTAAAATGAGAGTGATATAGTATAAAGCATGATATGAAGGCACAGGGGGGGGGGCCTTGAATATGGAAAACCCCATACTCACCACTGGACATTGCCAAAAGACAGCGGGGGTGAAGCTCAAACGGCGGCAGCGACTGTCTCACCAGGGAGCTGAGGAGGCGGAGCCAAACAAAGCTCCAAATCGGAGTTAAACGGAAGGAAGGCCCAGCATGGATGGAATAGGTGTAACCCCAAGAGTGTCAGTGAATCCAAGAGGAATGTTGGCTCTAAATATAAATATGTATATTGAATAATTAAAATATGGGAGTATACAAGTATATGGTAACATATATGTCTTTGCATGTATAAAAGACATGAGCCAAGAATGGTTAGAGTATGGAGACTGAGGGGGAGAGTGAAAAAATACCAGATTGACTAGTATGATTAAGGAAAGATCAGAGAGGAAAGTAATAAGTGAGAGAGAGTGTGAATGGAATGAAATACAGGTGTGTGGTGAGGACTGTGATGAGAAAACAAGTTGCATGTAAATGCTTGCAGCGAGTAATATATAAACATATAAAAGTATACCTTGGTGAAGTAGGTCTAAGAGTAGTAAATTCCAAGGGAAGGACCTGCACTTGTGTGTCTGTCCTCAGTGAAAGAAAGCAAACAATGAGATCCATGCTGTGCAAACCTCCAATATATACCCCTGAAGGGGCCCGAGAGGCTCCGCCAACAACATCCATGTGCAAATGACCAGCAAACGAGTGCCTAAACCCACCAACCATCAAAAAGGCGGTGTGTGAGCCAAGACACTCCCAGGACCATCTTGATGGTAGTAATGCCTGCAGCCACAGCGATGCTGCAAAATCACAGACATCGCGCGGCCGACGCATTAACATGGTGCCGATGTGCAAGTGGCCCCGCCCGCTCAAAAAGGGCAGGCGGGGACAGCAGGGGACAAGGATCCCCCTTGTGATGCACATCGCAGCTCCCAGGGAGAAATAAAGTAGCACCGCCGCCAACAGAGAACACCACACCAGCTGGATTGGGATAAAAGTCCAATGCGAGATGTTATTGGATATGTTGGAATAACAAATGGCTAGTGCATGATAAAAATGTAAAATCCATACATATATGTATGTTTTTGTTTTTATTGGCGAGTGTGACCGCAGACCAGTTTTGGGCTATTGGGTGTCTTCCACCCGGGTATCTTTGAGAAAAAAGAAAAAAGAAGGGTCTGGTGTCACCAGTGACACACCTCCATCCCTGAATTTCATGAAAAAAAGAGAGATTCGCCCTTGGGACTTTGAGTGAGGTGAGCACTGTTAGGCCAATAAAAAAAAAAATCGCAAGAATAATTGCAGTGTATATTTATTCAGGTAAAAAGCAGTACATACATTGATGTCATGAACATGGGCCAATTCATACAAAATACAAGACCAATATAAATTAGGTAAAATGATATTACGAGTATCTGACAGTAATTAAGTAAACACATAGGCATCAAAAGTAACCCGACGCGTTTCGCGAGGCTTGGCTCGCTCTTCAGGGGTAGATGCACGTAGTGTACCTAAAATGAGAGTGATATAGTATAAAGCATGATATGAAGGCACAGGGGGGGGGGGGGCCTTGAATATGGAAAACCCCATACTCACCACTGGACATTGCCAAAAGACAGCGGGGGTGAAGCTCAAACAGCGGCAGCGACTGTCTCACCAGGGAGCTGAGGAGGCGGAGCCAAACAAAGCTCCAAATCGGAGTCAAACGGAAGGAAGGCCCAGCATGGATGGAATAGGTGTAACCCCAAGAGTGTCAGTGAATCCAAGAGGAATGTTGGCTCTAAATATAAATATGTATATTGAATAATTAAAATATGGGAGTATACAAGTATATGGTAACATATATGTCTTTGCATGTATAAAAGACATGAGCCAAGAATGGTTAGAGTATGGAGACTGAGGGGGAGAGTGAAAAAATACCAGATTGACTAGTATGATTAAGGAAAGATCAGAGAGGAAAGTAATAAGTGAGAGAGAGTGTGAATGGAATGAAATACAGGTGTGTGGTGAGGACTGTGATGAGAAAACAAGTTGCATGTAAATGCTTGCAGCGAGTAATATATAAACATATAAAAGTATACCTTGGTGAAGTAGGTCTAAGAGTAGTAAATTCCAAGGGAAGGACCTGCACTTGTGTGTCTGTCCTCAGTGAAAGAAAGCAAACAATGAGATCCATGCTGTGCAAACCTCCAATATATACCCCTGAAGGGGCCCGAGAGGCTCCGCCCCCAACACCATGTGCAAATGACCAGCAAACGAGTGCCTAAACCCACCAACCATCAAAAAGGCGGTGTGTGAGCCAAGACACTCCCAGGACCATCTTGATGGTAGTAATGCTTGCAGCCACAGCGATGCTGCAAAATCACAGACATCGCGCGGTCCGACGCATTAACATGGTGCCGATGTGAAAGTGGCCCCGCCCGCTCAAAAAGGGCAGGCGGGGACAGCAGGGGACAAGGATCCCCCTTGTGATGCACATCGCAGCTCCCAGGGAGAAATAAAGTAGCACCGCCGCCAACAGAGAACACCACACCAGCTGGATTGGGATAAAAGTCCAATGCGAGATGTTATTGGATATGTTGGAATAACAAATGGCTAGTGCATGATAAAAATGTAAAATCCATACATATATGTATGTTTTTGTTTTTATTGGCGAGTGTGACCGCAGACCAGTTTTGGGCTATTGGGTGTCTTCCACCCGGGTATCTTTGAGAAAAAAGAAAAAAGAAGGGTTGGCGGCGGTGCTACTTTATTTCTCCCTGGGAGCTGCGATGTGCATCACAAGGGGGATCCTTGTCCCCTGCTGTCCCCCGCCTGCCCTTTTTGAGCGGGCGGGGCCACTTGCACATCGGCACCATGTTAATGCGTCGGCCGCGCGATGTCTGTGATTTTGCAGCATCGCTGTGGCTGCAGGCATTACTACCATCAAGATGGTCCTGGGAGTGTCTTGGCTCACACACCGCCTTTTTGATGGTTGGTGGGTTTAGGCACTCGTTTGCTGGTCATTTGCACATGGTGTTGGGGGCGGAGCCTCTCGGGCCCTTTCAGGGGTATATATTGGAGGTTTGCACAGCATGGATCTCATTGTTTGCTTTCTTTCACTGAGGACAGACACACAAGTGCAGGTCCTTCCCTTGGAATTTACTACTCCTAGACCTACTTCACCAAGGTATACTTTTATATGTTTATATATTACTCGCTGCAAGCATTTACATGCAACTTGTTTTCTCATCACAGTCCTCACCACACACCTGTATTTCATTCCATTCACACTCTCTCTCACTTATTACTTTCCTCTCTGATCTTTCCTTAATCATACTAGTCAATCTGGTATTTTTTCACTCTCCCCCTCAGTCTCCATACTCTAACCATTCTTGGCTCATGTCTTTTATACATGCAAAGACATATATGTTACCATATACTTGTATACTCCCATATTTTAATTATTCAATATACATATTTATATTTAGAGCCAACATTCCTCTTGGATTCACTGACACTCTTGGGGTTACACCTATTCCATCCATGCTGGGCCTTCCTTCCGTTTGACTCCGATTTGGAGCTTTGTTTGGCTCCGCCTCCTCAGCTCCCTGGTGAGACAGTCGCTGCCGCCGTTTGAGCTTCACCCCCGCTGTCTTTTGGCAATGTCCAGTGGTGAGTATGGGGTTTTCCATATTCAAGCCCCCCCCCCCCCCCCTGTGCCTTCATATCATGCTTTATACTATATCACTCTCATTTTAGGTACACTACGTGCATCTACCCCTGAAGAGCGAGCCAAGCCTCGCGAAACGCGTCGGGTTACTTTTGATGCCTATGTGTTTACTTAATTACTGTCAGATACTCGTAATATCATTTTACCTAATTTATATTGGTCTTGTATTTTGTATGAATTGGCCCATGTTCATGACATCAATGTATGTACTGCTTTTTACCTGAATAAATATACACTGCAATTATTCTTGCGATTTTTTTTTATTGGCCTAACAGTGCTCACCTCACTCAAAGTCCCAAGGGCGAATCTCTCTTTTTTTCACGCTTTATCTAGAAGGTCACATGCCCCCACTTGCCACATTGAAGATTGGACCCAAGAGACCCCAGATGGAGTGAGGGCCTTATGTCAAGGGGCCGAGCTTCAAGCCAGTGGAGGATCCAGGGCCGAAGAAGTCAGAGTTTTTGTGGTGGGAGTACCCAAGTACTATTGTGATGTGACCCAGATTGGTGAAGACGACTTGCCGAAGCTATCCAAGAAGGACCTCAGAAGGGATCAGTTGGAAGACCCCTGGGGAAGATTAGCTTTGGAAGTTCTGGAGGATCAGGATCCGGGCAGGCTCCTACATGACCCCTCAAAGGAGGCCCGATCCATCCACTAAGAATGGAACAAGTTACAGGTACATCAAGGGGTGGTCTACCGAAGGGGCCCCTCTGATGACCTGGAAGAGAAGTGGCAGCTGTTCTTGCCAGAAAAGCACAGGAAAACCGTCCTAGCTGCTCTGCATGATAATCATGGCCACTTAGGGGCTGAAAGAACCTTTCAACTAGTGAGAAGTAGGTTCTACTGGCCCTGTATGCGGGCTGAAGTGGAGGAGTACTGTCACTCGTGTGCCCGCTGCATACAAAGGAAGACACTGCCACGTCAAGCTGCCCCAATGGGCCATCTAGAAAGTCAAGGGCCCCTGGACTGGTATGCATTGACTTCCTTTGTCTTGAACCTGACTTGAGTGGCCATGGAAATGTTCTGCTGGTAACCGACCATTTCACTCGCTATGCCCAGGCATTTCCCACCAAAGACCAGAAGGCCTCCACCGTTGCAAAAATCCTGGTGGAGAAGTACTTTGTCCGTTATAGATTGCCTCAACGCCTTCACTCGGACCAAGTGTAGCTGGCCAGCTAAGACCTGTCCTAGGTTGCTAATGTGGCTTACATGCACATATATAGCTAGACCTGCTAATAATGTTAATACAGTGCATATGCTCATTTGTGAGAAATAACAGCAGAGTTATTTACTGTGACTTTATATATGGATGTCATATAACAGTTGTATATTGTGTTCACAGAAGCAAAAGAAAAAATATGCCTTTAAGATTCATTATTATATACAGAAAGGTAAGATTAATGACAGAGCAGAATTGCAACCAGAAAGCATAGAGTTAAGCTTTTGTGACTCATCAGGAGTTTTAGCCAACCACAACCAATCTCACTGAGCAAGAATCTTGGCCAATCACAACCAGCATTACACTCATGTTCTGTCTAGGAAATCTCCTAGCACATTGCTAGAATTCATTTTACATCAGAGAGTGAAGATGAACAGTTCATGATCCATCAGAGTTCAGTTTTATGGAAGCAAGTGGCCAAAATAGGTATTTAATACAGCTATATATGTTCCTATTGTTAATAATGTGATTAGAACTGTATACTGAAACTAGTGTAGCGGGTACTTGAATTTAGGGGGAGCATCTGGGTGTTGGTGTAACCCAGGTGCTTTGATTGTTAGGAAATTCAAGGTTCCCTTTGTGAGTCTTGGAGGACTCTGGTGGTGTGAAGTTCTCGCCGGCCTAAAGGTGGCGTTGTTGCCTTGGACCGGGGTTGGGCTCGCACCGAAAGACTATGCCTTTTTGTCCTCCCCTGGAGCTGGTACAGCGGGGCAGGGAACCCGCTGTGATGCAAAGGGAGAGGTCATAAAAGGGGCGGATGCCCTGACCTTGGGGTTCAGAGTTGGAGGACGAGGCCACACCCAGGCACCTTCAGCTTGGGTGCTGGCGTTCCGGTGTTCCAGGCCTAGGCGCCCTTGGCCTAGCTGGAGCGGAGATGGAGTCCATCTCAGGCACCTTTAGCCTGGGGTGAGGTACTATGGCGGATGCCTGGGGCTCAGTACCTTCCACTGAGTTTCACGAGGGTGGAGGAATCCGAGGGGGCCCTAACTCCTTGGGTGCCCGTGTCCGAGTTCGTGAGGACTGGTGCGCAGTAACTTCTCCGAAGAGTCCGGCGCAGCATTGCTGGTGACGGAGAGGCCTCCACTTCTCCCTTGGACGGATTTCTTCCTCTGACAGGGGCAAAGTGAGCAAAGGTAATTCACGTTCTATATTACCTAGTCAGTGGCAGTGACTAGTCACCACTGGTGACAGCACAGTGGGCAGCAGCAAGAAGGGAAAGGATTGTGCCTCGATCTGTCCCCCATTTTCCAAAGGAAAGAGATTGTTTTATTGCTTGGCAAGAAGAATAAAACAGAGTTGTACCTATTCACTGTGTGGAACTTGGGTTACTAAAGCAAAGGAGTCAGGGACGAAGGACTGGACTTGACTCTAGGACACCTACACAAAAGCCCAATCTTCTGGCCTTCACCTCTTAGTTACGGAGGACATGGGCCGTGGTGTGTCTCATTTCCCTCTCCCAGATACCCCTAGACAACAGCCATATAACAGATAGAGCAAGGGAGTAAGGGGTGAGTCCGCTACACGTGGGGGCATCGTATCCGGGATATGTGTATGGTGTCTGAAATTGAACTTTGCTGCCCGGAGGAGTTCCGAGTAGGTCGGCCATATTGGCCAACGCGCCACGAGGCAACCCACAACTGAGTAGTTTGTGGGCGGGGCAAGGGAAAAGCCCGCAAACAAGTGCAGAAGGTGGGAGGAGTCTGGCCACGTGGACGTACGCACGTGGAGATTCTGGCGCAGGTGGGTCAGTGCGCAATGGAGCAGCAAAGAGAGAGGATGGCTTCAAGTGCTCCGTGGATTTCAGTTCCTTCCTTCGCGGATATGTCTTCTCTGCCTGCTCTGATTATGGATATGGGGATAAGACTAAGGCCCCGGGGGCGATTGGCTCTGTATACCTGCAGAGACATGGAGGCCCTCGGTGTGATCTGTCCCAGCTGTTCGGGACTGGTGGTCCAGTTGAAGCCGTTCGGGCGCTGTGAGGTCTGCAAAGAATTCCTCTTCGAGGTGGAACCATCCACAGAAAAGCCTTGCGCTTTCCACCTCAACTACCTCACAGGGACTGCCACTCCGGAGGGAGAGATCGATGCTGGTGCGTTCCCCGTGCGCGCTGATCCGGGCAAAGTGACTGCCCAAGCGGAAGTGAAAAGAGAAAAATCTGAGGATGCTGCCTCGGTCACCAGCAACTCCCTGCTCCGGCCGCTGAAGAGAAAAGTCGGCCTAGTGATGGCCTCGTGTGGTCGTGGAAGAGCTCCGCCCCACTGCTTGCCTGGCCTGTATGGATTCGGTAGACAACGTCCTGGACATCCCTGCTCGTCTAAAGGTCCAGGTGAGCCAGGGGTTGGGACTGTCTGTGTGGTAAAAAGTGGCGGTAGCCCACAGTCCGTAGAGGCCATCAAGGGGGATAGTTCCGTGACTGAGAATCATCTGCCCGCTGAGTGCTACGACACCTCTGACCTGGATTCATTGTCTGACAATGGCGATGATGGGGAGATAGACGAAATCTTCCAACAGAAGGGATGGGACAAAATGAAGCTACCCTCAGCCCGTGTCACAAGGGACCTGCCCATGTCTACTGGAGATAGTACACCTCGGGTAGAGGCCTTGGCGCCAAGGGAAGAAGCTGGCCCTCTGTCTGAAGTTCCCCTTCTGGATTCAACATCCATTTCACCTGCTCCTGTTGCGGGAGTGCAACGTCAGTCACTGTGGGCTCCTAGGCCCTGGTCTACCGAGGTGGTGAACGCACCTCGCCACCCAGAAGCGATTGTTCCACCTGGAGAAGGAGACCGAGCTACTATGCCACCTTTGTCAAGGCTGCAGCGTCTCTTTGGCCAGAAGGTTGCTCAGGAATATGGGTGGGAATACCCGTATCTGCCTCGGGAACTGCTCTACGAGGTGGAGGTCTTTCGGCAAAGATGGTATGATACCTTTGTGTGGGACAAACTGAAAGTACAGCAAGCACGGCGGTACCTTTCCTGTTCACCAACGGTCACCAAGAAGGACTGTAAAGCTAAGTGGATGCTGGGAAGACACATTCATGCGGACAAAGTGGTGATCTGCCGCAAGGAAGGAAAAAGTGTTGAATACCATGTGGAGGCTTTTGATGACCGTCTGAAGCCTGTGTCATTGCCTCATCCAAGGTTTTACCTGTAAACAAAAGAAGAGAGGGAAAGAGACTCCCGCGTGCTTTTCTTTTCATTCCTGGCTGAACTTTCCGGAGTGCCTTTTCCAGAATACAGGGACTGTGCAATAGTTTTTTTTTGTATTTGGGCAGTTTTACTCGTTGGAGATATGGGAGCCGTTTTATATTTGTTTTGTTTGTTCTCCCTCCTTCTCCTGGCACTCAAAATAAATCAGTGACTTTGGGTTTTAGTTAGTGTAGGGTCACAGAGAAATGATCAAGAGGAAAGTTCATCTGGAAGTGATGAGTGTCTTGACCGCGGCGCTGTCACCAGGTAGCAGTGTTGCGCAACGATTGTTTATTTTATCATGCAGCACTTATTGGAGTGAATGGGTTTCTTCTAGGATAGACTCATTCATTCCAAGCAAACACACGTGTTGGTAGGATGTATGTTTCTTTACTTTCCCTCAGCAGGAGACTCGTCTGTCAAGACTACTGAGAATGGGTGGTCCTTAGATAGTCAAAGGGGAGGAGGGAACGTAATGTCTAAAATATGAAAAGTGTCGTTGAAGGTTCTATGGTTATGATTGTTTATGTTTCCTTTTCCCATCAGGTCTTGGCACAATTCAGGGCTAAAATGTGTAGTTCGGCTTCTGGGATGAGCTTATGTCACCACCCTTGTGGGGTGTGGGCTTGTACCAGACGCTGGGGACCAGCGTCAAATCACCAGGAGGAGTGTGTAGCGGGTACTTGAATTTAGGGGGAGCATCTGGGTGTTAGTGTAACCCAGGTGCTTTGATTGTTAGGAAATTCAAGGTTCCCTTTGTGAGTCTTGGAGGACTCTGGTGGTGTGAAGTTCTCGCCGGCCTAAAGGTGGCGTTGTTGCCTTGGACCGGGGTTGGGCTCGCACCGAAAGACTGTGCCTTTTTGTCCTCCCCTGGAGCTGGTAAAGCGGGGCGGGGAACCCGCTGTGATGCAAAGGGAGAGGTCATAAAAGGGGCGGACGCCCTGACCTTGGGGTTCAGAGTTGGAGGACGAGGCCGCACCCAGGCACCTTCAGCTTGGGTGCTGGCATTCCGGTTTTCCAGGCCTAGGCGCCCTTGGCCTAGCTGGAGCGGAGATGGAGTCCATCTCAGGCACCTTTAGCCTGGGGTGAGGTACTATGGCAGATGCCTGGGGCTCAGTACCTTTGACTGAGTTTCGCGAGGGTGGAGGAATCCTAGGGGGCCCCAACTCCTTGGGTGCCCGTGTCTGAGTTCGTGAGGACTGGTGCGCAGTAACTTCTCCGAAGAGTCCGGCGCAGCATCGCTGGTGACGGAGAGGCCTCCACTTCTCCCTTGGACGGATTTCTTCCTCTGACAGGGGCAAAGTGAGCAAAAGGTAATTCACGTTCTATATTACCTAGTCAGTGGCAGTGACTATTCACTAGGGGTGCAACGGATCAAAAAACTCACGGATCGGATCGATCCTCGGATCAGAGCCACGGATCGGATCATTTTCGGATCGGCAAAAAAAAAAAAATAATGTTACACCCACCGGAATTTTCGATTTCACAGTTATTTTCAACACAAAACGGAGCTTATCAGCTTAAATACAGTATTTGGAAATCCAACGGACTCTTTACATGTTAAATTTTAAAAGCAGCAGCAAACCTGCTGACCTTACATGATTGCTAATGTGACAGAACACCTCTGATTTTCACATTTAACTAAATGTTAAATGTGAAAATCAGAGGTGTTCTGTCACATTAGCAATCATGTAAGGTTTGCTGCTGCTTTTAAAATTTAAAATGTAAACAGTCCGATGGAATTCACATTTTGGCTGACTTTTTGTAATAATTTTAATAGAAGCCCCTCTGGGAAGTAACAAACGTTCACATTTTTCCTGAGATTCCTATGTTTTATACCTTTTATTTTATTTAATTATTATTTCTTCTTATTTTTTTATCAATTTTTTTCACATAACTTTATTGCTATCACACAGGAGAAAACAATTCCCTGTGTGATAGCAATTGGAGGTGACAGGTTCTCTTTATTGACCCTGTCACTTCCAAAACAGCTCACCCCTCTCTCACTGTCTGTGTACATAGGTGGCAGGGACAAAAGACTGACTCGGCAGCCGGGGGAGGACGGAGACCCGAAGACAGAGCCAGGCAACCAGCAGAGAGAGGTATGTGGTGGGGGGGAAGAGGGGAGGACGGATGGCAGCTCACCTTATCTGCATGTTCCGGCAGTTGAAGCTGTCCGCTCGCACTAACACAGCCCCGCCTCCTCCTAACCCCACGCTGTGATAGACAGAACACATCCCAGCATTGGACACACATTCTGTCTATCACAGCGCGGGGTTAGGAGGAGGCGGGGCTGTGTGAGTGCGAGCAGAGCCGAGACAGTTTAAATGTATTTTACCGCTCTGCGATCCGCGGATCACTGGTGTGCCGATCCGAAGTCATTGATCCGTACGGATCACGGATCAATGACGATCCGTTGCACCCCTACTATTCACCACTGGTGACAGCACAGTGGGCAGCAGCAAGAAGGGAAAGGATTGTGCCTCGATCTGTCCCCCATTTTCCAAAGTAAAGAGATTGTTTTATTGCTTGGCAAGAAGAATAAAACAGAGTTGTACCTATTCACTGTGTGGAACTTGGGTTACTAAAGCAAAGGAGTCAGGGAAGAATTACTGGACTTGACTCTAGGACACCTACACAAAAGCCCAATCTTCTGGCCTTCACCTCTTAGTTAGGGAGGACATGGGCCGTGGTGTGTCTCATTTCCCTCTCCCAGATACCCCTAGACAACAGCCATATAACAGATAGAGCAAAGGAGTAAGGGGTGAGTCCGCTACAAGAGTTATGTGTTCACTTGTAGTTCCACCAAACCAGGTTTCAAACCAGCAAACAAACCAAGTTGCAAACCAAGTTACAAACCAAACATCAGAGCAAACTGCAATAGCAAACAGCAATATAGAGCAAGTCCCAGAGAGATCATAAAGTGTCTAAAGTATTTAAAGTGAAAGTACAGATACTAAAGAGAGAAATATCTCTACCATTTTATATAGAATTACAAGATTGAACAGTTGAACTGACATTTGTTATACTTTATTCAACACGTGTTTGTACATGGGCTTCCTGCTGCTAAATTGTCAGTGTTGTATATGAAGAAAAGCTGAAGTGAATAAAGAAGTTATCTTTAAAAGTTTGGTGTGCTCTTTAAACCTACTGCTTCCATAGAACGGCGCTAGAGGAATTATAAAGTAACAGATAGTCTTGTTTGGACTAAAAGATAAGAGAAATCTAAATTCTTCTAATGCCACAGTGCATAAAGGCACTTCATAGTGCTGCGCCTGCCACAGTGGAACTATTAGCCCATTGAGGGTGAAGCGATAGTGCTCCTCAACTTGCACAGTAAAGAGCGCATTTGAGCAGCGGAGCTACCATAGAGGCCATAGGACATGTGTTTTAGTCAAACTGCAGCCGACTCTTAAAGTGGCAGAATGGCAAAGGCAAGATAGTCACAGAGAAAGCGCCAACCCTCCTGCGATCTCTAGAGAGAGAAAAAAGACGCATGGTGGGAGGCCAAAGTCCAGAGTTAGAGTGCCTGCACTGCTACCCACAAAGAGGCCACGTACTGCAGCCAGCTATTCACCCCGCCACTAGGCCCAAAGACGGCAGCACAAAGCATCGCAAGTCAGCGCAAAGCATCACAAGACAGCACAGAGCATCGCAAGACAGCACAGAGCATCGCACGTCAGTGCAAAGCATCGCACGTCAGCGCAAAGCATCGCAAGTCAGAGTGGAGCATCAGATCAAAAAAGACAAGTCTCCTTTAAGACTATTTGTTCCAGCAACCTACAGATCACAGTATCCTGCTCTTCAGAATAAGGTCAGAGCTTTCCTTTATTACTATCATTGCACATAGGCTTGACAAGAAAGAGACATTTTCGTGTTCAGGAGTAAAAGGACTAAGTAAAGAACAAGGGACAGTTGTAGTACACGGACTCTAAAAGTATTTTAAAGTGAAAGTCATTTCTACTGCCTGCACCTATTGCTATTGCATTTAAAGTGAAAGTCTTCTTAATATTCGTATTAATTGTTATAGCACTTAAAGTAAAATGTCTAAGCCTAGTATTTCTATGCCACTGTTTGAGGATACAAAGATAGATAAGATAGAAGGTGAAGAGCAAGTGAACCTGTCTGAGGTAGAAGAGTCTGATGCAGCATTAGTCTTGCCCCAAACAGATGAACTAAGACGTTCAGAACATATCAGAAAACCGACCCTAAAGATGCTGGAAAATTTGGAGCAAGAAGCAGTATTGAAAGGAAAAAAGTTCACCAGAATGTATGATAAGTGGAAATCCTACATTAAAGATGTTCGTAGAAAGCTAAAGCAAGAAAGTATAAAAGGAAACTTGAGTGATATGATAGAGACGGTAGAAGAATCTGAATCAGAGCTTATGGCAGCATATGTTAACCTGCGGTCATCTACGACACCTCCCCAGGATATTGTAAGGAACATGGACACATGTACTGCAGTCACTAAAGGTTTAGTAAAGCTCATGAGAGAACTATCATCTGAAGCTAACTATGATGAAGTTAAAGGCAAGAAAGAGAATGAATTAGCTTTTTATGAGAGACTATGCTAGGTCCTTAGGAGGAACCACAATCACAAGTAGGACTTCTTCCACTAGCAGAAGTGCCAGTAACATATCAGAGTCCTCAAGTACTTTAATAGCCAAAAGAAAGGAACTTGTCGAACAACTTGCTGTCAAGAGAGCAGAAATTGAGATGGAATCTGCAATCGAGGCGCAGCGTCTACGAGCAGCAGAAATGGAAAGGCTGAATGAAGTCAAGATTATAGAAGCCAGACTAAGAGTACACGAAGAGGACATGAATATTAATCATAAGTCCAAATCTGTTCTAAGTGAAGATGCAGACTCCTACTTCCTTTCATACGCCCAGGAGAATAGAAGGAAATCTCCAGTATGTAATGATGCAAAAAGTCATTGCCCTTCCATCCCTGCTCAGAAAGACGAAGAGAGAGACTCACCCAATTCAGAACTAAGTGTGCTCTTTAAACCTACTGCTTCCATAGAACGGCGCTAGAGGAATTATAAAGTAACAGATAGTCTTGTTTGGACTAAAAGATCGGAGAAATCAAAATTCTTCTAATGCCACAGCGCATAAAGGCACTTCATAGTGCTGCGCCTGCCACACCAAGGGAGGGATTTCGAGAGTCGGCTAATCAAGAAGTTGCTGGATTCTTTAGGGATAAAGAAGACTCACACTACTCCCTACCACCCTCAATGAGATGCCCAACCAGAGAGGTTCAATAGGACATTGCTAAACATGTTGGGAACCCTGTCTTGTGAGGAGAAGCAACACTGGGGCAAGCACATAGCAGGAATAGTGCATGCCTACAACAGCACTGTCAGTGATGTCACAGGGTATTCCCCCTATAGACTCATGTTTGGGAGAGAGGCGAGACTGCCAGTGGATTTGGCCTTCGGCACTTCCGTGGGCCATGCATCTGCTGCCTCACACAAGGGATATGTGGACAGGCTGAGGAAAAGCTTGAAGTTGGCCTATGAGAAGGCTCAGTTAACATCCGATCAAAGAGGAGCCCGAAACAAGCAGAATTTCGACTTGAAAGTTTGGATTCAAGATCTACAGCCTGGAGACGGCGTCTTGTTGAGAAATTTAGGTGTTCCTGGAAAACATAAGCTGGCAGACAGGTGGAGATCAGATCCTTATGTGATCTGCAAGAAGTTACCGGATCTACCTGTTTACCAAGTGAAGCCAGAAGGGAAAATAGGGCCACTGAAGACCTGGCACCGGAACCATCTGTTACCTCTGTCTGAGGCTGTCAGGATGCCACCCACTCTGGATTCTCCTGAGTTTCCTTCTACCACTCATACCCCTCGACCTCGCACTAGGTCGCAAGCAACTTTAGCTAGGGAGGAAGAAGACTCAGACCAAAGTGAGGAGGAAGCAGAACTCAGTTGGCTGTGGCCATCTCAGGCCCCGGCACCATTATCCATTGACCTTCCACCTTCTGAAGATCCTGTGGATAGTACTTTAAACGTAGAAGCCACTGAATTCGTTCCGACCAGTCTTCAGTTCCAAGAATGGGAAGATATTCAAGACAATCCGCCTGCTGAAGATCAAGCGGATTCCATATATCCCTCTGCATCTGAGTTGGATGTCTAGGAAGCAGAGGAAATTTCCACCTCAGTGCCAGAAGAAGAACCTGGAGTGGCTGAGACTGTGACTCCCGGGGAGCAAAGAATGAAGAGAGCCATTCGCCCTCCCCGGAAATTAACCTACCCCCAGATGGGAGAAAGTTCTGAAGACACAGTCCTAACCGCAAGAAGGACCATACTCACATCTGGTCCCTCCACTGTACATTTGGTGGAGGGCAAGCCCAGCTCACTCCCTGGCACAGTTAGGCAGGCCACCCTTGCAGAAGTGACCTGTGGGCAGGGTAATTCCCTTCCTCGTTTTTGGTGGGAACTTCCCCTGCCAACATCTCTAACAGCCTTGAGTAATGTAGTGGGTACTCTTTGTTGATGCTGTCTTTGGGGACCAAAGATTCAAAGTGGGGGGAGTGTGTAGCGGGGTATACCCCTTTAATACACAGAGACTACATTTCCCAGTACATCCTGCAGCACCCAGGGTGCATTGCCACGGTGCAGGGGCTGCTGGGGCAGACTTTATAAAGGGGAGGCGGCGTTGATTCTGTCTCTTTGGACACCCCCTCTCCTAGCAAGAGGATCTCTGTGCTGAACTGCTGTGTGCACAAGGCCTGAATCCTGGGCCTTGTGCTCTGTTCCAAAGAGCCCTCCGCCAGCCTAGCTGAACCTGAGAGACATCTTCTCCTCCTTGCTGCAGTACACCAGAAGGACTGAAGGCCCAGATGTCGGTGGATTCCTGTTCCTAGACGAATCGGCGGAGGAAACAGACTTGGACTGTCGGGGTGGTGAGAGAGCACTTGCTCATAGACAGATACTTTATCTTCACTATTCATTTGGATTCAGTGGCGGCTGGTGCTCAAATTATTTGGGGGGGCGCAAACAAACTAAAAAAATAAATAAATCATCAATTGCCACCACTGTGCCCATTAAACACAGCCACTGTGCCCAAACGCCACTAGTTTGTCCCCAAATGCAGCCAGTTTCCCCCCCCATATACAGCCAGTTTCTCCCCCATAATGCAGCCAGTTTCTCCCCCATAATGCAGCCAGTTTCTCCCCCATAATGCAGCCAGTTTCTCCCCCATAATGCAGCCAGTTTCTCCCCTATATGCAGCCAGTTTCTCCCCTATATGCAGCCAGTTTCTCCCCTATATGCAGCCAGTTTCTGCCCTATATGCAGCCAGTTTCTCCCCCATATGCAGCCAGTTTGTCCTCATAATACAGCCAGTTCCCCCCCAGCCCTGCACTTACCTTCCTCGAGTCAGTTACCGGTAACCAGACCCGGTGAACCTGATTGGCCAGGGAACGCACCCCTGTGCGTCCTCTCATTAGATATTTAGAAGCCGATTACAGCCCTCAGGCTGTAGTCGGGAAGCCTATCTGGCCTGCTGGCTCTGATAGGCACTTCTAAAGGCCAATCAGACGCTGTGATTCAGATGGCCGGCGCTCAAGGGGCCGGCCATCTGAATAGTGGGCGGCAGCAATACATAGGTTCATGCAATGCATGAACCTATGTATTGTTGTGGTGAGTGACGGCCGGGCGCAGAAGCGAGCGGTAGCGGCGCTTCTGCGCCCACTATGGTCGCGCCGCCATGTGTGAAAAAAAAGACAAAAAAAAAAAAAAAACTCTTAAAGGGCCCTTTTTTTTTTTTTTTTTTATCTTTTTTTTTTGGTGACCACAGGAGGGGGGCGGCGCCCGGGCGCCCCCTATGGACGGGCCGCCACTGTTTGGATTATACGTTTGTTCATCAAGTACACCACCGAAAGATTGCATGCGAAGATTTGTGCTCCCTGAACTTCCTTTTAGATCAGTCAGGCCTGACTGTTAGGTAGATACTATTGAGAGTTAGTCTGCCCAGAGCCGCATCGCATTACTTGAGCTATCTGATTGTTTGTTCATTTAAATACTGTTTATTTCTAAGATCTGTACTTTGTTATACTTTTATTTTATTACTTGCCCATAAGCCTTAGTAAAACATCTGCATCCAGTACATTTGGAGTCGGCTTCAGTTACTTTAATAGTAGTTTTAAAAGTATATTGCTGTGCATGCTTGCTATAAGACTGTGTCACCAAGAGTTGCGGTCACGCGGTCTTATCCCACTACTACTATTTGTGTCACTGGAGGTTAGAGCCGATTGCCAGGGGTTGACAGTGGTGCACTACAGGGCCCAAATCAATACCAGCAGCCCTCTTAACTGAGGGTACCGCTATATTAACAATAGAGTCCCAGAAACACATGCTTCCAACCCTAATTAATTGATTGGCGAAAAGGAGTGGGAGAGGGTTTGTTGGGACTTTATATGAGGTAATGGGTCAAATTACCTCCATCCCTGTTAATTGTATGACAAAAAAGAGAACAGGACAGAACAGGAGAGACCTGAATACATAGAAAATAAACACAATAAGGTATATACTGCAGTGATACATATTTGGAGCATAAAGTTCGGGTCTCTGTTTGAACAATTCCCTCCCCTACCATGTCTGTGCATGTTTTATTGATTTCTTCCATAATGCAATATAGTTATGTACGATGCATTATGTGAAAGTAATAAATTAATAATTACACAATGTATTTCAGATATGCTAATTACCCCCAATTATTAACTTTTCCCGCACATGCTTCATACAAAGTCCTGCTCTCTCCTGTTCTCTTTTTTGTCATACAATTAACAGGGATGGAGGTAATTTGACCCATTACCTCATATAAAAGTCCCAACAAACCCTCTCCCCCTCCGTGCTTTGAAAATAGCACCACCCGATTTGCTGAGAAAAAGTGTTTTAAAAATACAGCCACCTGATTAGCTGAGAAATGTGCTTTGAAAATACAGCTGTCTGAGAAACGTGTTTTGAAAATGCAGCCAACTGATTGGCTGCAAAAAAGTGCTTTGCAAATACAGCCACATGATTGGCTGAGAAATGTTATTAGAAAATATAGCCACCCGATTGACTGATGAATTTTCATTCAAAATACAGGTGCCTGGTTGGCTGAGGAATGTGACTTGAAAATACAGCCTCCTGATTGGCTGAGAATTGTGTTTTGAAAATACAGCCACCTGATTGGATGAGAAATTGGTTTTGAAAATACAGCCACCTGATTGGCTGAGAAATGTATCTAAAAAAATAGGATTTTTTCGTCATACTTATCTGTAAATTCCTTTTCTTTAAGTACATCATGGGACACGGAGTCAGGATAATATTAATTACCTGCTGGGTTATACTCAATCATCAGGTGAATGGACACTGGTAGACCAAGGTCTTTAGACAGGAACTGATCCCCTATATAACCCCTCCCATACAGGAAGTTACTTCAGTTTTGTAGCAAGCACTGAATCCTCAAAAAAGAGGGGAGGGACCTGTGTCCCATGATGTACTTAAAAAGGAAAGGATTTTACAGGCAAGTATGATGAAAAAATCCTATTTTCTTTTTCATTCATCATGGGACACAGAGTCAGGCTAATATTCATTACCTGCTGGGACGTCCCAGAGCAATAGCCTTCAGGGGAGAGTGACACCCTGCCAAACAGTAGCCATCAGTTTTCATACGGCAGCCAGCAGAACAAAGCCGAATCCTTGGCTGCTTGATCATCCACTTGATAAAATTTTGCGAACATATGCACTAAAGACCAGATAGCAGCCTTACAAATCTGAGCCACAGATACCTGATGGCGAAAAGCCCAGGAGGTTCCTACACCCCTGGTAGAATGAGCTCTCACCGTAAAGAGAGGAGCTTTATGTTTCAGACCGTAGACATGAATGACCAATTGACGGACCCAATTGGCAATGGAAGCTTTGGAAGCTGCCTGCCCTTTCTTGGGTCCTTTTGGTAAAACAAAAAAAAAAAATCTGATCCTCGGATCTCTGCAGATCTAGACAAATAAACCTTGACTGCCCGGACAACGTCCAAGGAGTGCAGTCGTCTCTCTTCTGCCGAACGAGGCTGAGAGAAAAAAGAAGGCAAAATAATGTCCCGATTTAAATGAAAGGCCGACACCACTTTTGGCAAAAAGGATGGAACAGGTCGTAACACGACCCTGTCGTGGTGAAGGATTGAATACAGTTCCCTGCATGACAGGGCTGCCAACTCCGACACCCTCCTAGCTGAGGTGATAGCCATCAGGAAGGCTAACTTGCGTGACAGCAAGTCTAATGGGATTTTCTTAATAGGTTCAAATGGTTGTTTCTGTAGCACAGACAGCACCAACTTCAAGTCCCAAGGACACATAGGTGACCTAATAGGAGGAAGCAATCGAGTTGCCCCCTGCATAAAGGTTCGGATCAGTGAATGGGAGGCTAAAGGCCTTTGGAAGAAAACTGATAGGCCTCGTACACACGGCCGAGATTCTCGTCGAAAAAAACATGTCGTTTTTTTCGACGAGATTCTTGGACAAGAAACTTGTCCCGGCCGAGTGTACAGACGCTCGATTCAAAGAACCCGCGGTTCTTTGAATGGAGCGTACGCGGTGACGTCATCGACTACGACGAGCATTCGCTCGTCACATTCGATGCCGTCACCGCCATCTTGGTATACCCTACGTATGCCTAGGAAGCTACCGCGCATGCGTCGAATTCATTTCGAACATGCGCGGGCTTCCGGGAGGACAGGTAAGTGTACACACACTCACTTTTCTCGTCGAGAAACATGCCGACGAGAATATCGACTAGAAAATAGAGAGCAGGATCTCTATTTTCTCGTTGAGATTCTTGTCGCTTTTCTTGACGAGAAACCATACACACGAACAAATTTCTCGTCAAAAAATCTCTGCCAGCAAGTTTCTTGCTGGTTTTTGCCGAGAAACTCGTTCATGTGTACGAGGCTATACGGCCGAAACTTGACCTCCGCTTGTACTCAAAGCCAATTTGATTTCTACAGCTGACTGTAAAAAAAGAGAGAATTCTCCCAATCACATATTTCCATAGATGCCATTTTCTGGCTTCACACCAAGCAATATAAGTCTTCCAGACCTTATGATAGATCTTCCTAGTGACAGCTTTTCTAGCATTTACTAGGGTAGACACTACTGGTCCCGAGATACCGTGGTCCTTTAACACCCTGGCTTCAATAGACATGCCATCAAATTTAGAGACTGTAAATTGGGGTGGAATATAGGACCCTGAGACAGTAGATCGGGGCACTGTGGAAGCGTCTATGGCCTGTCCATTGTTAGTCTCACAATCTCTGGGAACCAAGGCCTTCTGGGCCAGGCTGGTGCCACCAGAATGACAAACTCCCTCTTTCCAAATTCTGCGCAACAAATGTGGAAGGAGAGGGATCGTAAGGAAAGCATAAACCAGGGAGTATTGGCTCCATGGAATTATCAGAGCATCTGCTCCGATTGCCAGAGGATCATTTGTTCGGGACACAAACTGCTGTAGCTTGTTGTTGAACCTGGATGCCAGTAGGTTGACCTCTGGCCATTCCCAACGTTGGCAAATTTCCTGGAACACCTCTGGGTGTAGGGACCATCCCCCGAGCAGATCTGCTGGCAGCTGACATAATCTGCCTTCCAGTTCTCTATTCCTGGGATATGGACTGCCGATATAATTGGCACCTGTCTCTCTGCCAAGGCTAGCATGTAGTTCACCTCCTTCAGAGCTGAGTGACTCCTGGTACCACCTTGGTGGTTTATATAGGCCACTGCAGTGGCATTGTCAGACTGAACCCTGATAGGGTAATCCTGAAGCTCCATCGTCCAGGAGTGTAGGGCCAGATGTACTGCCCGTAATTCCAGGATGTTGATGGGCAGAATCTGTTCTGTCGTTGACCATTTCCCTTGAGCTGTGAGCCCCTCTAGGGTCGCTCTCTAGCCTGAGAGACTGGCATCTGTAGCCAGTACTCTCCAAGTTACTGGGAGGAAGGATCTTCCCTTTTGCAGGTTCTGATCCTGTAACCACCAGCGTAGGCTTACGCATGCCCGAGGAGATAAGGACATTGGATAATCCAGAGCTTTTCCTCTCCTGTTTCAAGCCAACAAGATGTCTTGTTGTAGCGACCTTGGATGGAACTGGGCATAGGTCACCGCCTCAAATGAGGACACCATCCTCCCTAGAAGACTCATACAGAGTTGAATGGAGGGTTGTCTGTTGTCCCTTATCTGACGCACCTGAGTCTTCAGGGCACAGATCCTTGCGGGTGGCAAGAATACTCTTGCCTGGACTGTATCTAGTGTCAGACCTAGATACTTTAGACTTTGAGCTGGTCTCAAGTTTGACTTTTCGGTATTTATGATCCAGCCTAAGCTTTCCAAATACCGCACTGTACATGTAATGCTCTGTTCTAGAGCTTGAAGTGAGTGATCTCTGAGCAGGAGGTCGCCCAGATACCCGATCACCAGAATCCCTTGGGCCGTTAAAAGACCCAGTACTGGTGCTAGGACCTTTGTGAAGACCCGGGGGGCTGTAGCAAGCCCGAAGGGTAGAGACACAAACTGAAAGTGATGTTCCTCTACTGCAAACCGCGGGAACCTCTGGTGAGGTTGAAAGATAGGTACGTGTTCAGACGCATCCTTTATATCGATGGAGGCTAGGAAGTCTTCCATCTGGAGTGAAGCTACTACTGAGTGGACAGACTCCATCTGAAAGGACTTGACCAGTAGATATTGGTTCAGGGATCTTAGGTCCAAGATGGGCCTTGTGTCCCCGTTTGGTTTTTAAACCGTAAAAAAGTTTGAGTAAAACCCAGTGCCCCTTTCGGGTACAGGAACCTCTACAAACACTCCTTGATGCACTAAATGATATAGTGCTTGAAGTACCGTATATACTTGAGAATAAGCCGAGTTTTTCAGCACATTTTCTTGTGCTGAAAATGCCCCCCTCGGCTTATACTTGAGTCACCTTTTTGCGCCTGATCTCCCGGACTTTGGGGACCTGGTACCGGCTGGCCATAGGTCCCCTGGACCCCAAACTTGGCACACATGTCTTCCTCTACAAGTGTGCAAAGTTTGTTGTCCGGAAGACCTACGGCTGGGGAGCACCGATTTTTCAAAACCGGGCACCCCTTCCATAGACTCCCATGTTAAACAGTAATAATTTCTCCTGTGACTTTGGGGACCGGGTACCGGCCAGTCATAGGTCCCCTGAACTTTGCACACATGTGGCCCAATTTCTCCTCTACAAGGGTGCAAAGTTTGTTGTCTGGGGGACCTACGGCCAGGGAGTACCGATTTTTCAAAGCTGGGCACCCCTTCCATAGACTCCCATGTTAAACGTCAGTCTAGCCATTGACACAGTGAGGCATGGGCACAGTGAGGCATGGGCACAGTGAGGCATGGGCACAGTGAGGCATGGGCATGGACACAGTGAGGCAAAGTGAGGCACAGTGAGACATGCAGATGGACACCCTAGGCTTATACTCGAGTCAATACGTTTTCCCATTTTTTCATGGTAAAATTAGGTGCCTCGGCTTATATTCGGGTCGGCTTATACTCGAGTATATACGGTAATAGGTCTCTCTTTGGACGATCCGAAGGAATGTTGGATGCTAAAAACCTCTAAGGGGGAACCCCCCGCAACTCCAGCTTGTAACCACAGGAGTTGAGGTGACCCACTCGTCCTGAACTATTGTTCTCCAAATGTCCGCAAAGTGCAGCAGCCTTCCCCCCACCTGATAGAGTGGGGGCGTCTCCTCAAAAGGAGGGCTTAGTGCTGGGCTTAGAAGAGTTTTGGACCCAGGGCTTTTTCTGGCCCTGGCCCTGAGGCTTGCCACTGGCTCTAGCGCTCTGTTGACTGCGAAACCGCCCTGGTGCTGAGACATTTGAGGAAGCAGTCCCTGAAGTTTTAAACGAGGGACGTTTGGTGCTTTTCTTCACAGGAAGTAGAGAACTCTTCCCTCCAGAGATCTTTTGGATATATTTGTCCAAATGATCGTCAAATAAACATTCCCCATGAAAGGGGAAACCTGCCAGTAACTTCTTACAAGGAAACTCGGCTGACCAGTTCTTAAGCCACAAAAGTCTGCCCATATGTACAGACATGAGAGCCAAACGAGAAACCTGCTGTATTGAATCCTTTAAGGCATGGATATGCAATTAGCGGACCTCCAGCTGTTGCAAAACTACAAGTCCCATCATGCCTCTGCCTCTGTGTGTCATGCTTGCTGCTGTCAGAGTCTCGCTATGCCTCATGGGACTTGTAGTTTGGTAACAGCTGGAGGTCCGCTAATTGCATATCCCTGCTTTAAGGTGTCAACAGCAAAACACAGCATTTAAGGAATATCTGCCTTGATTTCAGGCTGATCATCCTTCTGGTTAGGCCTGTCAGGCCATCTGATCTGATCCTTTACGGATTGGCAGATACCAATTGCTGCAACAGCTGGCTGAATATCTGAACTGGCCAAAGAAAAATAAGCTTTTAATAATGACTCCAATTTCTTTTCAACAGGGTGTTTCAAGCCCTGTGCACTATCCACCGGACAAGTTAAGTTCTTGTTAAAGGAAGAGACTGTTGTATCTATGGCTGGCATGCTCCATTTCTTAGTGAACTTTTCAGCCATGGGATATGAAAGGGAAAACCTCTTAGGAGGATGTTCCCAATCAGCATACACTGCCTCTTCCAACAGGTGGTGTAGGGGGAAGCCTGTGTGGCCTGAAGAGGCCTCAGGGATCCCAAAGAGGACCAAGGAGGCTCAGTGACCTCAGTAAGAGGCAACTTAAAGGCAGAGCGAACCATTTCGGTAAAAGTCAGGATCAAGAGCCTCTGTGATTGAGAGGCAGATACCGGCTGGATATCTTCTTGTCCAGATTGCTCGGAAGCAGACCCATCTGCCAAGCCATCCACAGAATCCCGAGCTTTAAGCTCTTCCCCATCCTCAACCTATTCCTGCTCCAGACATGGAGGCTCCAGGAAGGGGGATCTGTCACGCTTCCTGCCACCCTGTGGGACGGAGGCAATCATAGCAGCCATCCTGTGCTCTAAGCCGGCTAGGATTGAGGACAGCTCATCCTTAGCTGATAAAGGGTGAGGCAGCAGCGTTGACTGTAGGCACAATACCAGATAGGCGCAGCGGCTCAGATTTCCCGGAAGCCTCTGGTCTTTCAGGGGATACAACATTAGCGATATGACTAGGTTCATCAGGAACTAGTGACAATATAGGTGTGCCCTTCCCTGTAGTGTTAGTCCCGCTCCTTTTGAAGACATTTACTAGCCACAAAAAGGGAGTACTTGGGTGTAGTTTTAATACACCTCAGAAGGGAGACCCTTTAATAGGTCTCACCAAGCCCCTATGTAACATTTCTGCTAAGCACCTTAGCCTGCCAAGCAACACTTGGTGACTCATATGACCCAGGTAATGAGAAATGAACCACTGCAAGTGTCTGGTTTAGAGCCTGCTCTGTGCCTGCTCTGTGTCCCACAGCTGTCTCTTGGAAATAAGCTTGCTGTGCACCGGAACGTTCGTGCATACGCATTTGCGTATGACGCAAATTTGCGTATGACGCAAATCTTCGTGTGCCAAATAAAGCTACTGCGCCAGTGCGGCGAAGCCGCGTGCGCCACGGCTGCCAGAAAACAACTGGTGATCCAAATGGCGTCTTGCGAACGCACGTGGGCCTGACCAATTAAACACAAGTGAGTATAAGGGCACTGCTGCGAATGTTCGTGCGCCCTGGCTGCCAGACAACAACTGAGTATACCAGCATTTTTACAAATGCCCATGAGCCCTTAGTTGTCAACCAAAATAAACTGTTAAGTTTTTAGCGGCACCCTAGCGAATGCATGTGCGCCATGGTAAAACCAAGACGAAATGGCGCAGCTTTGTGTGCTATCATACAGGTAAAAAACAGCCAGACACAAGCAAAAAGGGACACTTTGCAAACACCCACAGCTAGCTCAAAACTCCCCCGTTGTCATGTACCAGGTGTGACCAGAACTGTGTGGCTAGCAACAGAGGAACACCAAACACATAAGTGAAAATATAAGGATTTATTTAGGTGAGTGAATAATATAAGTATAACCACCTCCAATATGATACAGTGCTACAAACCAACCGACAGATACCCACAAACAACAACAGACAGATATGTGCAATAAATGGGAAATGCCAGAATCATAAACAATAGCCAGGCCAGGGTCATACACAGCAGGTAGGCAGATGGACAAAGGGATATTCCAGAAACATAAACGTTAGCCAGGCCAAGGTCATACACAGGGAGATCAGCAGATGGGGTAAGGAACATAGGACAGGGAGAGGATGGATGGATGGATGGGTCAGGACAGAGAGACAGGATCAGGAACTCAGGTAGCAGATTCAGAAACAGGTTCAGGTAAACAGGCAGCAGGTACAGATCAGGGCACGAGGGCGATACCAGGGCAGTGTGTGTGCGCACTTGCCGGGTATTTATATTATACCTGCTAACAGGCTCAGGTGACCCCTGATTGCAGGAAGTAACATCTGCACCACACCGCCAGGATCCATCCGCTGGTGGACGCCAGTACTGCGGCCCAAGGATGACATAACACCAGCAGAGAGAAGTTCCCCTGACCGTTCAAAACTGCCAGGAGACACCTGCTGGTGGACCTCAGTACTGCACGCCAGATGATAAATATTACCAGCGGATGATGGAACCTTTCCATACACCCGTATGGTCACCGCACACAGGTGTCCAGCCTCTAGCTAGCTTGACTCATTGTTACAATCACTGGGACACCCCACAATATATATATATATATATATAATATATATATATAAATATATATATATATATATATATATAAATATATATAGTGACAGCAGGAAGGTAAAGTCACCTGGTTGCATCCAGGGGGGTAGGTATATTTCTCCCAGATTCAGGCTTTATGCCGACTTATACAACTAGGGAGAGAGTTGATGAAGCCCAGCTGAGGCTAGTGGGCTCATGGATGATTCATACCTCTAGGGAGAGTGCTGGGCGTCGTGCAGACAGGGAGTTGATGAGACTAGCTGGAGCTTGTCAGCTCGTTTAAGGGCTCTATAAAAACTCCCAGCTTCATTAGGTGTTTGCTCATGCCTGGACCCAGACCTGTGTGGACTGTCTAGGGAGAGTGAACCCCTGTGCGGTGAGACAAAGCCTGTGTGGCTATTTGTTTGGACATTTACTAAACCAGGGACTTAGGGACTAGGACAGCACCAGGCTGATCCCAGTTGTTAGTTAGGAAACCTGCATGTTTAGTCAGAGGTCAAGCTGACCAGGGTTTATTTTGTTTATGTTTCTTTTTGCTTTGCTGTGTTTTTTGTCACTGTAAATAGAGAAATAAACCGCACCTTTTTGATCTTGAAAACCACAACCTCCGTCTGCTGGGCCTGTTTTTGTGTGGGGAGCCCATCCAGGGGATCACACACACCCGCTGCCGAGCTAACCCCCTCACAGTTGGTGGAGAACCAGTGGCAGTTTTTTTTTAGCCAGCATGGAGGAGATACTGAAACAGCTGGCTCTAGCAAATGCCAATCAACAGCAGACAAATGCAGGTTTGCAAAAGAGCCTTGCAGCTCAACAACAGAGCTTCGCAGCCCAGCAGCAAGCTCATCAACAGAGCCTTGCAGCCCAGCAGCAATCTGAGGCCCGCTTCATAGACCTGTTACAGAAGCAAGAGCAGAGACTACAACAAATGGAAGCAGTAATGCAGCAACGTCCGCAGACCAGTGAGGAAAGCCGTCCCACTAATACCGCGTCCTTTGGGGTGAGTCGTTTATTGACAAAAATGACTGGAGAGGATGATCCAGAGGTATTTTTGACCACATTTGAAAGGACTGCTGAAAGGGAAAAGTGGCCTGAGGAGCAGTGGGCTGGACTGGTGGCTCCTCTGTTAACTGGTGAATCGCAGAAGGCTTACTATGACCTAGAGCCTGACCAAGCAAAAGACTATGTGATGCTAAAAGCTGAAATATTGGCAAGGCTGGGTGTCACCCTGGCTGTCCGGGCTCAGCGTGTGCATAACTGGACTTTCCAGCTTGGAAAACCCCCCAGGTCTCAAATGTATGATCTCATTCACCTGAGCAGGAAGTGGCTACAGCCAGAGACTTTGTCCGCACCAGAGATTGTGGAACGTGTTGTAATGGATCGGTTTTTGAGAGCTCTTCCTACTGCCATCCAAAAGTGGGTAAGCCATGGAGACCCAGAGACGGCCGGTGGTCTTGTGGATCGTGTAGAGAAATACTTGGCTACAGAGAACCTGATGGCCTCTTCCAGAGACTCTCGGACTTTCCACCCTAAGACCAGACCATCCCCAGGGGCGGATAAGAGGATTCCAAGGGGTGAGGGTGGAGAGAGTGAGAGGGTGGGAGCTCTACCCAAAGTTTGGCGAGAACAGCCTGGGAAGTCAGGGGCTCAAGAGGCAGCCAAAAGGATTGTTTGCTACCGCTGCCGGCAAGCGGGACATATTGCAGCAAATTGCCCGGTTGTGGAGGAACCCATGCAATGTGACTTTCTGACGGACCGACGACAGTCGCTGTGTGCGACAGTCGCATGCACTGCCATTCGGGGAACTGAGAAACATTTATGCAAAATGTGTATTAATGGTAGAAATGTTGTGGTATTGCTGGATTCAGGTAGCCTTGTGACCCTGATAAAGGCTGAAATAGTTAAAACAGAGGTCTCTGGGAATAGCAAGGTAGCTGTTATTTGTGTGCATGGGGACACCTGAGAGTATCCAGTGACTACAGTGTGTTTCAAGACCCCCAAAGGTACCCTCTCTCATCCAGTGGGGTTAGTATCTCAATTACCGCATGATGCCATTGTGGGAAGGGATTTTCCGAAGTTCTGGGAACTGTGGGATGATCCTGAGCCCCCCACTGGTGCCCCTATGTACCAGGAATGTGATAGCCAGAACTCCTCTGAGAGTGGTGAGGACTCTCCAGAATTTCCCTTGTCAGTATTGGCAGGGGAGACTCAAGAAACTGGAGAGGAGCCCACCTCCTCAGACGAAAACCTACCGTCTGTGGAGTTTTCTGGTCTTGAGGTTCACAGGGAAAATTTTGCCACAGAACAGTTAAAAGACCCCGCCCTAATAAAGGCACGGGAAAACGTAGTGGAAATAGATGGCGAGTTAGTGAACCCAGATAATACCTGCACTTACCCATACTTCAGCGTAGAGAAGGACCTACTGTATCGGGTGGCAAAAAGGGCAGAAGAAACCGTTGAGCAGCTTGTGGTGCCCAAACCTTACAGGAAGTTGGTGTTGGAGTTGGAGTTGGCCCATGGGCACATTCTTGGAGGTCATCTGGGGACAGAGAAAACCCGAGAGAGGGTATTACAGAGATTCTATTGGCCTGGGGTGATGAAGGACATAGAAAATTATTGTTCCTCCTGCCCTGTGTGTCAGAGGTCGGCCCCGATGCCACATTTCCGTAGCCCGCTGGTCCCTCTACCCATCATTGAGGTCCCGTTTGAGAGAATCGCAATGGATTTGGTAGGTCCTATAATCAAGTCCGCTAGGGGGCACCAGTACATATTGGTTATAATGGACTATGCCACCCGTTATCCAGAAGCGATCCCTCTCAGAAATACCTCGGCCAAAACCATAGCCAAAGAGCTATCTCTTGTTTTTAGCCGGGTGGGTATTTGTAAAGAACTGCTTACGGACCAAGGTACACCCTTTATGTCCCGGGTTATGAAAGAGCTGTGTAAATTGTTCAAAGTGACGCAATTGCGTACATCTGTGTATCACCCCCAAACCGATGGGCTGGTTGAAAGATTCAACAAAACCCTAAAACAAATGTTGAAGAAAGTGGTGGATAGAGATGGAAAGGATTGGGACTGTCTACTTCCTTATTTGATGTTTGCTATTAGGGAGGTGCCCCAATCCTCTACGGGATTCTCCCCCTTTGAGTTACTGTATGGGAGACACCCAAGAGGGCTGTTGGATATTGCCAAGGAAACTTGGGAAAGTGAGAGTTCTCCCCACAGGAGTGTGATTGAGCATGTCGCCCTGATGCAAGATCGAATTGCACAGGTAATGCCCATCGTGAAGGAACATTTGGCCCAAGCGCAGTTGGCACAGCAGAGAGTGTACAACCGTGGAGCCAAGACCCGTACCTTTTCCCCGGGGGATAGGATATTGGTACTTGTCCCTACGGTTGAAAGTAAATTCCTTGCCAAATGGCAAGGCCCCTACGAGATAATGGAAAAAGTGAGCGAAGTGAATTACAAGGTCAGACAACCAGGAAGGCGAAAGCCCGAACAGATCTATCACGTTAATCTGTTGAAAGCCTGGAGGGATAGAGAGTCCCTAGTCGCAGAAACTTGGTCACCAGCTCAAACTGGTTGCGTGATTCCGGAGGTTGGAATAGCAGCCACCTTGTCACAACCCCAACAACAGGAGGTTAAGGAGTTTGTGCTTCGCAACAAGGAGGTGTTCTCTGAGCTGCCGGGACAAACATCTGGGGTAGAGCATGATATTATTACCCCGCCCGGTGAAAGGGTGAAGTTAAAAACCCTATCGGATCCCAGAGGCCCGACGGGAGGCAATACGGGAGGAAGTACAGAAAATGCTGAACTTAGGGGTGATAGAGGAGTCCCAAAGTGATTGGTCTAGTCCCATTGTGCTGGTGCCTAAACCGGATGGGAGCTGGCGATTTTGTAACGATTTTCGTCAGTTGAACAAAGTTACAAAATTTGACACCTACCCCATGCCACGTATAGATGAGTTGATCGACCGGCTGGGAACAGCCCGATACATGACGACTCTTGACCTCACAAAAGGGTATTGGCAAATTCCCCTGGCCAAGTCGGCCAAAGAGAAAACCGCATTTGTAACCCCAGACGGGGCGTTCCAATATAAGAGAATGCCGTTTGGGTTACAGAATGCGCCGGCCACATTCCAGCGGAAAATGGACCAGATACTGAGGCCCCATCGGAAGTATGCTGCGGCTTACCTGGATGACGTAATTGTCCATAGCACAGATTGGGCCTCACATCTGCCAAAAGTGCAAGCAGTCCTAGACTCTATCCGGGAAGCGGGGTTTACGGCTAACCCCAAGAAGTGTACCATTGGGCAGGAGGAGGCCAAATATCTTGGGTACACCATTGGGAGGGGAGTAATAAAACCCCAACTCAACAAAGTCGAGGCCATCCAGAGTTGGCCACGTCCCAACAGCAAGAAGCAGGTACGAGCCTTTCTGGGAATAGCGGGGTATTATCGGCGCTTCATTCCCCACTTTGCTTCTAAGGCTGTGCCCCTAACCAACCTGACGAAAGGGAAAGGGTCGGTCATGATTAAATGGACCCCCGAGGCTGAGGCAGCATTCCAATTCTTGAAACAAGCCTTATGTAGCCAGCCAGTGTTGTACTCACCCGACTTCTCTAAAGACTTTGTCGTACAAAGTGATGCGTCAGATGTGGGGTTAGGAGCAGTATTGTCCCAGGTCTGGAACGGGGAAGAGCACCCAGTCATTTACCTCAGCAGGAAGTTGAAGTCCCATGAGGTAAATTACGCCACGGTTGAAAAGGAGTGTTTAGCGGTGAAGTGGGCTCTAGATTCCCTTCGGTACTATCTGCTAGGTAGGCACTTTGACATGGTTACGGATCACGCTCCGTTAAAGTGGATGGCTCAAAACAAGGAGACAAATAGAAGAGTGAATAGGTGGTTCCTGGCCCTACAGGAATTCAACTTCACAGTAAAGCATCGCCCTGGCGTTCAAATGGGGAATGTGGATGCTTTGTCTCGAGTACATGAATGCCTGATTGCTGGTGTTCCAACCCCAAGGTTAAAACAAGAGGGGGGGTATGTGACAGCAGGAAGGTAAAGTCACCTGGTTGCATCCAGGGGGGTAGGTATATTTCTCCCAGATTCAGGCTTTATGCCGACTTATACAACTAGGGAGAGAGTTGATGAAGCCCAGCTGAGGCTAGTGGGCTCATGGATGATTCATACCTCTAGGGAGAGTGCTGGGCGTCATGCAGGCAGGGAGTTGATGAGACCAGCTGGAGCTTGTCAGCTCGTTTAAGGCCTCTATAAAAACTCCCAGCTTCATTAGGTGTTTGCTCATGCCTGGACCCAGACCTGTGTGGACTGTCTAGGGAGAGTGAACCCCTGTGCGGTGAGACAAAGCCTGTGTGGCTATTTGTTTGGACATTTACTAAACCAGGGACTTAGGGACTAGGACAGCACCAGGCTGATCCCAGTTGTTAGTTAGGAAACCTGCATGTTTAGTCAGAGGTCAAGCTGACCAGGGTTTATTTTGTTTATGTTTCTTTTTGCTTTGCTGTGTTTTTTGTCACTGTAAATAGAGAAATAAACCGCACCTTTTTGATCTTGAAAACCACAACCTCCGTCTGCTGGGCCTGTTTTTGTGTGGGGAGCCCATCCAGGGGATCACACACACCCGCTGCCGAGCTAACCCCCTCACAATATATATATATAAATATATAAATATATATATATAAATATATAATGTAGCAGGTATGTACTTTTAAATCTGGTGAAGACATCAGTGATGTCTAGTTCCCTGCGGCCCAGCAGGTGGCGCTGTCACTTTGGGCCGGGGTTGAACCATCACTGTAGTGCCGTACCCTTTGTGACCTCTCGCGGCAGTTGTGCGACGGGGCGGGGAGCCTGCTGTGCTTGCTGGGAGAGGGTATAAAGGGGGCGGACATCTTCGCCACGAGGTTCGAGTCCCAGGCACCTTCAGCCTGAGGGCTGCTGTTCGCGGTCGGTGTCCAGGTGGCCTAGGCCTGAACACTTGGAGTTCGTTTTCCATCCCAGACACCTTTTGTCTGGGGTGAGGTACTCAGCCGGAGGCCTGGGGCCCAGTACCTTCCGCTGGGTCCGGCGAGGGAGGGATTGTCCTAGGGTGCCCGGGAGTTGGGCACCCGAATCCAGAGGCGTAAGGGACCGGAGGAGGAATTCATCCGAAGATCTGGCGCAGCATATTGCCAGTGCCGAGTGAACCTCCGGGAAAGATATCCCTCCGGGCGGTCTCCAAACAGGGGCCACGTTCATAGAGGAAGGTGGTTCATGTTCTATGACCGGTGGCAGCGGTCCAACTATTCAACTCAGGTCAGTGGCAGGGACCTGCTATTAGGCCTGTGGCAGGGGCCTCAACAGTTCATCCGGTCGGTGGTAGCGGCCAAAACTCACGGTCGGTGGCAGAGACCGTGCGCCAGGCCTATTCGCTAGCAAAGGAATAGGAGAGTTCATTTGTGCCTGGGCCTACTCGTATCCACACCCCTGTCTGTCTGTTACTAAAAGTTCAACTAATTGCATTCACCCTGAAAGCAGAGAAATAAAGGAGTGTTGGACTTTTGATTGGTGTGGGGCTCTATTATTGGCAGACACATCTCCACGGTACAAGGAGAGGCTTCGTATGCAGTGAACAGACCCGGAGGTAATTCAAGTGATTTTGCTCAACCCTCATACACATACGAGGGGAGAGCTTTGCGTAGTGTTCCTGCACTCTCGTCTCCCAGGTACCCCTAGACACAAGCCACTATATATATGTGTGTGTGTGTGTGTGTGTGTGTGTGTGTAAAGGGGTTTCACTTACCCGTCCAGGCGCAGGGCACTTAGAAACTAAGAGCCCAATCTTCACCCACCATGGCGGGTTCCTGTCACTTGAGGACCTTCAAGGACTGGGTACCCTTTTCATGTTTAGGGTCCACTCCCTTGGACCTGTACAGCACCCTGTAGTGTCCAGGATTCCACTTTGCAGGGTGTAGCTCCCGGAGGCAGCTTACAGGCAAAACCTTGCAGGATCTTGAGTCTTCCTTGCGAGGCTCGGGTACCATTTATCTAAGCTGTAAAGCCTGTGTCAAATGGATCCGATCGGTCAATCCCTTGATTCATTTTTGGAACCATTTGGGGGAATAGAGACCTGGAGTGTATTCCTGTATGGGAGGTGTTATATAGGGGATCACTTCCTGTCTAAAGACCCTGGTCTACCAGTGTCCATTCACCTGATGATGGAGTATAACCCAGCAGGTAATGAATATTAGACTGACTCTGTGTCCCATGATGTATAAAAAAGAAAACAGCCACTTAATTGGCTGAGAAATGGGTATGAAAATGCAGCCACCTGATTGGCTGAGGAATTTGCTTTCAAACTACAGCAGCCTAGATGGCTGTGATTTGAAAACAAAGCCTCTTGATTAGCTGAGAAATGTGTTTTGAAAATGCAGCCAACTTGATTGGCTGAGAAATTGGTTTTGAAAATACAGCCTCCTGATTGGCTGAGAATTGTGTTTTGAAAATACAGCCATCTGATTGGCTGAGGAATGTGCTTAAACCACTTCAATACTGGGCACTTTCACCCCTTTCCTTCCCAGGCCAATTTTCAGGTTTCAGCGCTCTCGCACTTTCAATGATAATTGCGCGGTCATGCAACACTGTACCCAAATTAAATTTTTATCATTTTGTTCGCACAAATAGAGCTTTCTTTTGGTGGTATTTATATAAGAAAAAAAGGGCAGAAATTTTGAAAAAATATATATTTTCTTCTTTTTTAAAATAAATCCAATAAAATCAAATTTTGTCATGAATTTAAGCCAAAATGTATTCTGCTAAATGTCCTTGTTAAAAAAAATCCTGTTAAGTGTATAATGATTGGTTTGTGTGATCATGGACAGATGTACGCAGATGATCATGTACAGATGTGCACAGATGATCACGGACATGTCGGCAGATGATCATTGGGACATATGATTTTACCGTTACATATGACAGGTGTTTTTATTGTGTGGTGACACTGTTTTGGGGACATGTGTGGGGACCCTGGGCCGGTGATCAGTGTGTGAAAAGCTGTAAAAAACAGCTCATACTCACTGATCACCAGCTGGCTACAGCAATCCGCTCTCCTCACCTCACTGACAACTTCTGGGTGAGGAGAGAAGAGCTGATCACCTAGCAACCAGCTCTCTATTTACATCACATGATGGCTGTGATTGGACACAGCCATCATGTGATCAGGAGGGCCAATCACAGAGCCCTCCTGCCGGTCGGAGATGCGCTGTGTCCGGGTGACATGAGCACATCGAGATCGCGCCGCTGCGCGGGCACGCGATCCCCCTCCTTCTGAGGGACGTTTCTGAATGTCCACTCAGGAGGAAGCGCCCACCTGGCCGTATGGGAGGTGGTTAAAAATACAGCTACCCGATTGGCATAGAAATGTGTCTAGAAAATACAGATACCTAATTGGCTGAGAAATGTGCTTCGAAAATACAGCTACCTGACCGGCTGAGAATTTTCTTTCAAAATACAGCCACCTAGGTTCTTGTATTTTCAAAACACATTTCTCAGCAAATCATGAGGCGTTATTTTAAAATCACATTCCTCAGCCAACTAGGTGTCTGTATTTCAAAATCAATTCTCAGCCAATCAGGTGGCTGCATTTTCAAAACTATTTCTCAGCCAATCAGGCATCTGTATTTTTAAAGCACATTCCTCAGCCAAACAGGTGGTTGTATTTTCAAAACACAATTCTCAGACAATCAGGTGGCTGCATTTTCAAAAGCAATTTCTCAGCCAATAAGGTTCCTGTATTTTGAAAATAAATTTCTCAGCCAATCAGGTGGCTGTATTTTCCAAACCAATTTCTCAGCCAATCAGGTGGCTGTATTTTTAAAATCAATTTCTCAGCAAATCATGGGGCAATTTTTTTTTTTGTCACATTCCTCAGCCAACTAGGTGGCTGTATTTTGAAAGCAAATTCTCAGCCAATCAGGTGGCTGTATTTTCAAAATACATTTCTCAGCCAATCAGGAGCCTGTATTCTCACAACCCATTTCTCAGCCAATCAGGTGGCTGTATTTTCAAAACACAATTCTCAGCCAATCAGGAGGCTGTATTTTTAAGTCACATTCTTCAGCCAACCAGGCACCTGTATTTTGAATGGCTGATGAATTTGCAATTAGGTAGCTGTATTTTCAAAACACAAATCCAAGCCAATCAGGTGGTTGTATATTCAAAAGCACATTTGTCAGCCAATCAGGTGGCTGAATTTTCAAAAACATTTCTCAGCCAATCAAGTGGCTGTATTTTCAAAAGACTTTTCTCAGCTAATCTGGTGGCTGTATTTTGAATGCAAATTCATCAGCCAATCAGGTGGCTGTATTTTCAAAGCACCTTTCTCAGCCAATCAGGTGCCTGTATTCTCACAACCCATTTCTCAGCCAATCAGATAGTTGTATTTTCTAGATACATTTCTCAGCCAATCATGTGGCTGTATTTGCAAAGCACTTTTTTCAGCCAATTCAGCCAATCTTTTCGTACATGGACGGACACAGCTCCTTAATTCTAGACAGTTGGGTTATGTTCCTGTTCTATAGGAGAGGACTAGGTAGAACATGTTAGATATTTAATACATGTTACTTTAACAGAGTTGAACAGCCCCGTCCAGGGGGCGGTCCCTCTGGACATAACCCTCCGCCCAGTCTGCAGCTCAGGTTTTTTTCTGCCTAGTAGAGAAGGACCTTGCTCCCTTTGGGCTCAGGGTCCGGAAGAAATTTTTATTATTTATTAATTATTTTATTTATTATTTTTATTATTATTTTCTGATTTTATTTTAAGAAATCCTCTATCAACTGCCGGCTGGGTGACAGGCTGGATAATATAGATCCTTGTAGTCCCCCCAGTCCGGCCATCGAGCGTAAGCAGGCCTTAGCTACGCGCTGGGTCGGCCACGACATACCCCATGGCTCCAGGGGTGGCCGGTGAGCTTATGCTCCAGGGTTCACATATGACCGGGCTGCTTGCTGTCTCAGTCACAGTGGACCGGGCTGACAGCTACTCCGTACTGCTCGGTTGTAGGTCTGTCAGGAACGCACCAGCAGGTCCTCGCAAGGACGGGTAAGTACAGTTCCTCCTGCTTCGGTGGGATGGAACAGCTGGGAATTCCTAAGGGTTTTTTTAGGGGGTTCTCCTGCCCTCCCCTCTCTCCCTCTGTCATCCTTTTTCCTCCTTTATTTTCTTGGAAGCCTCCGATGTGGCCTTCTCATCCACCTCGCTTGTTTGGGTGCCATTTTGGAAGCACCAGCGCTATTTTTCTGTTGCCTGTGTATTACATTGTAAAATCCCATTGGCGGCCATTTTGTCGTGGCCGCGCTGTGACGCAGGTCTGCATTGCGGGCGGCCATTTTCTTGTGGTTTGCACGCTTTTCTCTCAGGCATCCGGCGGCCATTTTGGAGTGGGTTTTGGCCTCTAGTGCTGGCTGGCTTTCTGAACAGCGCGAACGGCGCAATTCACCTCACGGAGGACCTCAGTCACACGCTGTGTGTGGATGGAAAGCGGGCAGCGGCGCTGAACAGTCTCTTGCTGGGTGGCGAGTTCCCTGGGTAACTCGCCCCGGTCAGTGCAGCAAGGAGGGTGGACAATTTTTTGTCAGGTGTCTTGACTCAGTCCCTAAGGGCTGTCAGTGGGCAATATGGAGTCAGAAGCTGGCATTTTTTCCCCAAACGTTCCAGAGGCAGCAACTGGTGCCCCTGCACCTGCGGTTCCCATGGACGCTTTTGTCGGCAGTCCTGGAGTCATTTGTTGCCAGGGTGGAAGCGGCGTGTGGGCATAAGGGGGGTAATAAGCGCCCCCTCCCCCAGCCATCTCCTGGGGAATGTTCTGACTCAGACTCGGGCCTGGCTGCGGCTCAGGACCCCGGTTCTGGTGTCAGAAGAGGCGGACCAGGACCTTCCCAGTGAGGAGGACCCCTCGTCCGGGTCAGCTGAAGACAGGGCACTTGTCAGTGCACTTATCAATGCTGTGAGGGACACTCAAGCTGGAAGATACAGCTGGGTATTCCACTGCAGGGTCTGTCCCTTTTGGGTCGCACAAATCGATACAGGGTGCCAAATGACACAGCACAAGCACTGTGCTGTACAACATGCTTTAGGGGAACAGGAACAGGATTTTTTTTTTTTTTTTTGGGGTTAACAAATGAAGCACAAATTGTTAACCAGAAAAAACACGCTAATCCTAAATCTTTGTAATTTTGGTCATGTCCACCAGATATGCATTATTGATCCTTC